>BMAV01005480.1:12714-29631 GCA_019973955.1 Trichonephila inaurata madagascariensis | reverse complement strand
AAGTCAAATTTATTTTAGTTCTTTGGAAGAAATGAATTTCCGAATGGCTTAAGATAATAGAACTGGGGTTAGAGAGATCACAACCCCTACCAGCCAGCTCATCAGCTGCTTAGATCCCAGGCACGCCCACATGTGATTGTATCCACTGAAAACATACTTGTTTCCTCTAACCAAGCCTAGCTAATTCGGATAAAACATCTAGACCAGTACTGTTCATAATTTTTGGCCAATTCTTTCTTTATTGGATGGACTTTTGCTGTCTGTCAAGATCCAGATGCTATCCTTATAAGAGTTGAGAGTATGATCCATAGCACCACTAATAGCAATAAGTTCAGATCTGGATTCCTGATGCTAATTTTAACATCAGTCCCAGGAGTGTTACTAAAAATACCACTCCATGCACTATCCGTATTCGAACGACTACCATCTGTATAAATAATCAAGGCTTGATCGGGTGTTTGTACTTTGTACACCCCCGCTATTGTCGCTCGTCGCGCCCCCTACTTCTCATCACTTCTACGAGTTTCCTCATACCGAGCGGACGTACTCTCCCAGTCGTCCCGTCGTAGAATGTGTTTCAATGCTTAAAGTGCCTCTTTGTCTTATACTACTTACCTTTAAATTCATTGTTAATTTGGTATTGTTTACCTTTGTTAATCATAATAAATATTTGTTTGTTATGGATTAAGGTTTTTTTTCTCTCTCGTGAGTATTATCAACGTTAATTTTATTGCCGGCATCCCGCCGCTTTTAGGCCTACCGCCCTCTATTTCCAATCGGGTATGTCATTTAATGCTTCAAATGCCAGTTGTCTGAATAATTCCGGATGGCTGCTATACTTGGGAGTACTGGTCAATAATTCCTCTAGTAGTTTAACAAGATTAAAAGAGTCAAAAGGTGTGATGCAGCTAAAAGGTGTAGATGTGTCCACATTGAAATCGATAAAACCATGTTTACACATGTAATTAAGTGGGCTGTCTCGCTTTAAACGTTAGTTACTTGCCCAATTTAAAATAAAAGAAGATTCTCTATTGAAGGAACCAAAGATTTTAATTTTTGTTAAAATACCTATATGATTTTCTCAATCATTGTTATAAGAGTTATTTTATCTTAGTTATTTTAATCTGCTTGTAATTAAAAAATAGTGTTGCCTTTTTTCGCCTCTCTTTGATTTTTCTTTTGTGATAAGAAGTATTTTTTATGCTACACAAATATATTTGCTTTTTAAAAAAGAGTAAAATAAAAATAAAGCTAAGCAAAAAGTAGATAAATTGAAAATAAGTAGTTGGTATGCAGTTTTTTTTCACTGAGTCTAAATTAGTCTTAGAAAACAGAAACGTTTACAAAAAGTTCTTACATATTTGTTTCTCTGCCATTATTTTTTTAAACCTTCTTCAGGGCTTCTTAATAAGAAGTTTATACATTAAGGTTCATATTCAAAGAAACCAAGAACAACAAATTGTTTCTCATATATAGAGGTAAAACTGACTGGTGGTACATTCTCATACGAGCCAAGACATTATGAACATTCCCACATTTTTCAATGAACTCATCTGGATGACGTGCGGGACGCATTATTAAGTGAAAATGATGTTTAGCTGCTGCTAGAGAATTTAAGAAATTATTCTTGTAATTTTTTATTCGAGTGATATAAAAGGCTGATGATTTAAGCGAATTTGAAATAGGGTAGATTGTAATGGCTCAAATCCCCAGAATGATTATCTCCGAAACTGCACGAGTGGTTATTTTTCCATGATCTGTCGTTGGTAATATGCATGCAAAGGGGATACATCTTACTAATACCAGAAGTAGATGGCAAGCCGTTGGACGTACACGCTTCCTCAAAACAAAGTACGTCGGAGACTGCCATTAATCTGTGCCAAACAATGGCTCAGTTGGCAGCCCTATTTAACGTTGATCCAAGTTCAAGTGCTTTGAAACACATATATCTGTAAACACTGTTGAACATGGGACTGCACTGCAGGCGTCCCACTCGAACAGTTTCGTTAAATAAGCGTCATTGTCAACAACGCCTACAATGAGTCTGGAAACAGCGAGATTAGACTATGGATAATTAAAACTGAGTTGCCTGGTTAGATTAATAACGGTCTCTCATTCATAATGTCGACAATCGCTTCAGGATACGACATGTACTACACAAATAGATGATCACTCTCATCATATACAGGCTGGTTTGGGCGGAATTTTATATTGGAAGATTTTCTCATGGGTGGCTCTGAGACCCTTAGTTTTGGTATAAAATGAAGTTAAAGCTGCGGACTACCTACATATCATTTGTGCTCTTACAATTGCGACTCTACTGCTTTCTTCCCAAATGGAAAATAAATCATCTAGCAGGACAATGGCATTTGTATAATGTCTAGAATTATGTTGCAGTCATTCGAGGACCATAATGATATAATCCAATTAATACCTTAGCCGCCTGAATCGTCAAATGTTAATCCAATACAGCAAATTTAGGCTTTCAGGGAATGACAGCTCCAAGATTAAACACATCAATGTTGCAATATCTTGACTTTGCAAGACCACAGCTTGGATATTTGGTACAACCATCCTCCAGTCATCTACCAAGGACTTGGAGCATCCATACTAATGCAAGTTGCAGCTGTTTTGCGGGCTAAAGATGGTGCAACGTGTTATTGAATAGGTGCTCATAATGTTTTGGCTCGAAGGAATATATGTATGGTACCACTGTATGAAATGTATTTTTATTCTTATTCTAATGATAAAATAGTCATGTTAATAGTATATTGCGTTCTAAAAAACAAAATCCTCTGTTGGCAAGGCGAAATCATCTTAAGCATTGTTTGTCTTTTTCTTTTACTAATGAATTAACATACATTTTGCATGAGTAGACGATTAATAAAAATAATGTAAATGATCTAGAAGATATAGTATTATATACAATATAATGTATAGACATAGCAGTATTATAAACAGAGCAAATACATCTTTCAAACCTTATTCTTATTTAAAAAAAAAAACGTAAAATCTCCATTAAAAGTAGGAAAATTTTGATTAAAATAAATGACCGATTTGACTAAGATATTTGAGGTATTGATAGTTATGTATACAATATGTGTATTCGTATAATGATCTAACATTAATCAAGTAAATGCATCTTTGAAGGAAAATAATATTTATAAAAGAAACAAGATTTACATTTCTTAAAGAACTACAAAGAGAAAAAAATAATTATACGTGGAAAAAACTTAAATGCTCGTCAAATAAAAATTTTCAGCTGACACCAAGGACAATTTCAACCTAAGAAACATTCTGACAGTCGATGAAACTTGCTCAGCATGTAGATCACTTTCAATTGTCAGAAAATAGTATAATTACAAGAAACGAAATAAGATATCTTGAATAATCTTGGAATTTCTTATCGTAGTTGCACATAGCTTGTATCTATCGCTTGATTGAATATTAACGTCGCACTGTACAGCTACACGAGGGCTTTTGGCGACGGACCACGTAATTTTGAACCATGGTCAAGTGACGTGGACGACACCTGAGCTGGCACATCCCTCTCCTAACTACCACACCACACCAACGGGAGGACGTTTCAGCTCTCGACAGATTTAACGTGCATCGCTGCCTTACACGGCGGGTCTTCAGTGGTACTGGGCTCGAACTCGTGACAAGGCAAGCCACGATCCGATACCGATACCGCGGCCATCTTGTATCTATCGCAATAACTCGATAATACACTGAATTGAGAAGTTAACAGATTTAATAACCAATTTAAAACACAGTAACTTCCAAAATTCAATTTTTCCATTAAGAAATCTAATCTTTTAATGAGTGTGTTTTTCCGTCTTATATTTAAGCTAGATTTAATGTTTCATTGTGTTCTGCTGAAGAAATTTTGAGTTATGGAATTAGAGTAGTAATCCCGTCTTTTTGAAGGAATGGCTCAAACACACATTTCACTACAAACAATGCTCTATACCTTAGAGGTTTTTTAAAAGACCAACACGCAACGGCAAATATTTTTAAATTTTCTAAAAAAAATTGAGCAAAGTAATCTTATTGCTAACATTTGTTTTATAAAATATAATTAGGAAAAGAAGTGTGATCATCCCATAATTTTAATTTTTATTTCAAAAACTATAATATTTTATTAAATTTAAGTTGTCATGCAATTCTTTCAATAGTAAAAAACAAATAAGAAAATTTTGGAGGGAAGTTATATATATATATTTGCTCATGTGTCCTTCATTGTGTGTTTTTCCTACAGTCTATGTGTTTTTCGATTGGCGGATTCTTATCTTTCTTTTGTATATATATATATATTCATCTAAGGATAATTAAATTAGAAATAATTAGATAATTAATTTAAAATTAAATTCTCTATACAAAACTTAACTTTTATTTTCCAGTACATCTTCAAGTATTAAATTAAACACTCAATTGTTTCTCCGAACAGATGGTCCAAACAGGACACTTTTAATCCTAGATCATCATTTTTATATACCATATGTCAGCATTAATTTTCAAGTTTAACTCATAAACTAAAAGGTGCTTACATCCGAGTATAAGGGGTAAAAATACTTAGAATTGACTTTTGGTGTCGTTTTCTCTCAGAGACAGACGTGAATAAAACCGTTTTTAAAAAGGCTTGGCGTTGACTTGAAATATCAAATACAAATATATATATATGCAAAAAATATTAAAAGGTAAAATGCTAAATCGTAACAGTTCTTTTTCTTTGTATTAATTCCAAGATGTTGAAAAATGAAAAATATTATTATATATATACTCTTGAAACATTTTTATTTTATATATGCTCCCTTATTTGGATTCTGTGCATATATTTGGAACTAATGATCATATTTAAATCTAATTTGGAATATAGCTTAATTAATTCTTTACTTGAATTTTCAGATGTCTAAAATATCGATAATGGAATTATGAAGCTTTAATTCCTTAAATGATAAAAAATAAAATCCTGGAATAAATTTTTCAAAAATAAACTATTTTTTAATTGCATAAATTATTTTATTCATGATACACGTTTAAAAAATATTCAATAAATTTACAGGATATATTTCAATGAACGTTGGTATTTATATAAATCCATCTAAAGAAAAAAGACGCTGTTTGACATTTCCCCCCCTCAAAATTAATAATCCCTTATAAAAAATACATTCTGCAGAGCCTTGAGGATAACTGATATGCATTCATGAATTTTCAAAAAAAAAAAAAATGTAATAACTTAAAATAAAATTTATCCTTCATTTAATCTATATTGAGTAAAATAAAAAAAATCATTTTGGTTCTGTTTTTCACATAAATGTAAAGCTTTGTTACAACCTTTTATAATTATTCATTTGTCTTAGTAAATTTATCTAAACTTTGATCAAATTGCTACAAGAATCTCCTTTCATAACAAATAAATAGAATTTTTTTGGGTAAGACATATTTAATTCTTCAAAATTTTAAAACATATCTTAGTATCGATCGCAAAATTTGTGTAATCTCTTCACGTCATATTTTGATTATTTCTACTGATTTGAGCTTGAGAAGAGATTCAAGATAAATATAGCATGTGTTAAATCATTTTTTTTTTTTTTAGAATATTTTGACAGTGTATCTTTTCTTTTTTTTATTATTGAAGATTCTAATCTATTCGAACTATAACTACTACAAATCTTTGTAATAAGGAAATATATTTTTTTTTCTTCAAACTGTCGGGTTATTTTTCAGATTTTATCTGGAATTTATCAAAAAGCACACACACACCATTAAGGTATTAGCGGAAATAATTATTTTCTTATGAAATATGAGAAAGCCTTTATCGGCAGAAAAGCTTATGATTAACTTCAACTCGCTTATTATTTCAAGAAGAAAAATGTTGAAAACAGGTGGTAATAACGAGATAAAATTATACCGAACAGATACTTTATCATGATAAAAATTGCTAAATGCATTTATATATATACTTTGAGAGAAAAAAAGAAAGATTTTTACAAAAAATTAACACTGAATGAAATAACCATTTCAATTTGGAAAATTATTTGTTAGAAGACTTCCTAGATCCATGCCTCAATACGAAAACAGAATATTTGTTTTGAAAGTTGATATATTTTAGCCAAATTTCTTAGATATAATTTACATTTCAGTACTTGGAAGATTTACATATTTATTGGTTCAAATTATACGGCTGATATGTTTCTTTTTCCTGTTGTGAATGTATATATTAAAAATATATTTCCGTAGAAAGGAAGAAATAAGTACAATGTTAAATATTTATATTTAAGTCAGATATATAAAGAAACTTCATGGCTGCTTAAGTATGGCTTACAAAGAATGTATCAATGAACAGTATGGGCATATTATTACTGTTGAATTAAATGCAGCAAAATACAGAAACAAAAAGAAAAATATACTATGAGTATTAATTCGTTAAAAATTACAAATTCATACAGTGATTTATGAGTCAAAAACAAATTACAGACAGGAAATTTCCTAGAATGGTTATTTCTAAATACAGGTTATCATTACAAGTTTTCTCAGTACCTCAAGAAACTATTGAAACATTTAATGAATTTCAATAATAAAGCTGCAACACATAAAAAAATACCAATTTAAAAACAAGCAAAATATTTTTACATTAATCATCAGTAAATCGCTGCGTGATTTTGCTATTTTACGTAATTTTACTGCAGCAAATAGGTGAATGTTCAATTTAAAAATCAGAATTTTATCAAAAAATTAAATTGTTGTCAATCATCTTCAAACTAAGAATTACATACATGTGTTAAAAGTGTTAAATATTTTTAAATATCATGAGATTATCACTTGATTATCATTGACTCAATAATTCATTTAAAGTAACTTGAATAAAAAGTCAGCCGTTCGGGCTCTACAACAGGGGTGGCCAACCTTTTTGGGAAGAGTGCCAGTATTTGATTAAAAAAATTACTATGAGTGCCACTTCCAACTTTTCCAAGAAACAAATATGGAAAATTGAAAAAATGGTACTTATAAACTTATTAGGGAATTTTTACGCAAATAGCCCATTTTTAACCCGCTTTTATGAGTTTTACTTGTATGTAAAGGAATATGAACTCGATTTTTACCCACTTTAAAAGGTTAGATTAATTCGAAATTTTGCACACTTGTCAAGGACCGATGACAATATAATAATTTTATATAATTTTGTTTCATAATCCTGATTAGGATCCTCAGGAATAAGGATAATCGATATTTGGGGACTTATTCATTATATCGTTTCTAGATTTGGCGACTAATTCCATGTTCCATTTCTAGATTTAACGACTAATTCTAGATCTCATTTCCAGATTGGAAACTAAAAGAAAGTTACAACCCTATAATAGCAAAAAATTTTATGCAAGCTATTTCTTACCATAATATAAACAAACTGTCCAGTTTTTCTGAAAATGGAATTAAAAGAAAAAGACTCTTGCAAGTGAAAAAAAATATATTTATGTTTTAACCCAACGTTTCTCAAACTGTGGGGGGCTACCTCCTTGGAAGGGGGGCATGATAATTCTAGGTGAGGGGCGCGAGCATATCGAAACGTCCAAAATAAAAGATTAAAAATAATTATTAAATTACCGAAAGGAAGCGAAATAAAATACATTTTGACATGATACAAATAAAATGCAAATTCACACTGATATATGATACTTATAAATGTGTAAGTGCGGCAAGTATTTAATGATTGATTTATCAATACAAAATTTAAAGCAAGTATAGTAATTACTAGTGACTTCCAAGTGGGCTTGTCATATACAAAATATAATACATATATTGATAATATGTGCAGTTTATAATATTAAAGTTGCATTGTAGCTTTAGCGTCGAAGTACATTATTATTACATTCAATACATTGTTATTGTATGAGGGGGACACGAGGAAAATTATGACAAAAAATTGGGTCGCAAGTATGGAAAGCTTAAGAAGCACTGTTCTAACTGCTGAACTCAGACAGTCTATTTTTCTAAATTCTCTTGTTGGATCTGTGGAATGAAACACCATGAACAGCTGAGCATCCAAAACATGCATGATTCCAAACAGCTGAGGATTGAGTCACCAGCTGTTCACCGGATTGCTCAGCTGTTCATGACAGAAAATTGGGTTACAAGTAAGGAAAGCTTGAGCAGCACTGTTCTAACTGCTGAACTCAGACATAGTCTATTTTTCTAAATTCTCTTGTCGGATCTGTGGAATGAAACATCATGAATAGCTGAGCATCCAAAACATGCATGATTCCAAACAGCTGAGGATTGAGTTACCAGCTATTCACCGGATAAAATAATTTCTCACCAACTCTTCGATTCAAAAAGTGTACTTCTGTGTTTAATACTGATGCAAGCTCCAGAGAGAATATTGAGATCTTTTTAGTGAAAAATATCATTGACTTAACACTTTTTAATGAAAAATATCATTGACTTAACACTTTTTAATGAAAAATATCATTAGCGCCTTCTTTCGCATTCAGTATTTTAAACTTAGCTCTTCCAGATTTCCTTCAATTGGCTGATCCTACATTTTGCAAACCAGGCCGTATCGACGCAACTGGTAGGATTCCAATGAGTATTCCAGATTCTAAAAATGACGCATTTAAGATTAATTCATCAATCAGTAAATGATAGATTAAAAAATTAAAAATGCATGCTTTTATTGTAGATCGAACTAAAAAATGAAAAATATAAATTATAGTTTAAAAAACTAAAAAAACACGCTTTTATATTTAATCGAACTAAAAAGTAAAAAAAAATAATTCATAATATAATAATAAAATAATTAACGAGAAAATTGATGTCATTGGGGTAAGAGCGTGGGGTACCCTATATCAATTGTCATAATTTCTTCCAGTTCTATTCCGAAATGCTGAGTAAAAATGTAATACAAAGCACATCCCACGCTTTTAACTGAATGACATTAATTTCCTCGTTAATCATTTTATTATTATATTATTATTATTTTACTTTTTAGTCCGTTTAAATATAAAAGCGTGTTTTTTAGTTATTTTTAAACTTTACTTTTCAGCTTTCAAACGGGCTTTCTTTTTTACTTTTCATTTTTTGTTTCCTGTTACGATGTCCAACCAATTCGCTTTTGTAATCAGAGAACGTGTATTTTACTTCAAAGATACAAAACTTTTGTAAAATTTGTAATTACTAAAATACAGTGATCTGTATGTGGATTAAGTATTGCTCTCGATAATGTACGCGTGAATGTTTAATTTAAATAAATTATAGTTTAAAAAACTAAAAAACACGCTTTTATAGTTTGTGGAACTAAAAAGTAAAAAAAAAATTATTGTTAATATAAGAATAAAATGATTAACGAGAAAATTCTTGTCATTGGGGTAAAAGCGTGGGGTGCTATATATCAATTGTTATTTATTACTAGTTATATTCCACAATGCTGAGTTAATGTAAAAATGTAGTACAAAGCACACCCCACGCTTTTACCACAATGACAATAATTTTCTCTTTAATCATTTTATTCGACCGAACAATCAATAAAAACGCAGCTTCAAAAGATACTATAGAGTTCATTCACAATTAATTTTAAATAGGTTAAGATGAATTAAGAGTCTAGAAGGCTTTATTTCTCGTAAAAGCTTTCTAAGGTTAGTGTTACACCAGAGGCAGTGTTAGACGTTTTTCCAGCCTATTAATCATTGTAGCTGTACATTGGCTCTTTCACTTCTGATTTTAAAATTAGCTCTTTGAAATAATTTTTATATCACATACATCGAGAAAAGTATTCAAGGCTTAAAAATTTCGAGAGAAATACAAACAGTAAATATTTTTCAGAATTGATTTCAGTACCAGAATATTATCTCTCAAGTAGTAACTGATACCTTAAAATCTTAAAGTAAGCAGAAACTAATCAGTTTTAATGTATAGGTACTGTTAATGATTCGGTGAACAATTTTACTCAATTGTTTGTAGTTAATTGGTTACTGTTACTGTTCCGTGATTTCAAAAACAAAGCTGAAATTATGAAAAAAATCAAAAATTTGCCATTATTTGCTAAATAGTACAATAAAGAAAATAGAACAGCTAAATTATCTTTAAATGATGCAGGTGGAAGATATTAAACTGGCTTCTGCCTTGTAACTTGCTACACATGAGCCTTGCGACGTAAAAGAAACTGCTCAAATTGCTATTTTCGTCAGATATATGTCATTCCAAGGTCCAACTGAAAAACAGGAAGGATTGCTACCGTTATTAGGGCAAACTCGTGGAGAAAAAGAAATAGCAAATGTGCAAAAATGCCTGGGAGACAATGAAATCAATAAGAATAAATTAATTTTATGGGAACTGATGGAGCTCGACGTATGACAAGAATACACAGAGGAGTAACAGCAATTCCTTCAGGAAAAAAAATAAACCACGGAATTCTAACATTTCACTACACAATTCATCAAGAAGCGTTAGTAATTATAAAATTATTAACAGTATCTTAGCAAAAGTACTCTACCATTGCCAGTTTAAGGAATTTCTTGACGAAATGGATAGCCAGTTTTCCGACCTACTTATGTATGATAAAGTGCGATGGCTTTCCAGGTATTGCAAAGTTTTGCTTTGTGCTTGAGTGAAGTAAAACTATTTCTTAACAAAAAAGACATTGACCATCCCGAATTGGAGGAAGACGAATGACAGTGAAAGTTTAAATTTATGGTAGATACCTTAATGAAACTAAACAACATAAATCTATAACTGCAAGGAAAGGGCAACCCAACCTTCGCCTAGCTTGATAAGTAGTTTGTTTCGAAAAAAAATTACTTTTTCTTGTTGAAGATATATAGAGTGGTAACTTACTTCTTTTTAAACTTCTGAAGCACTATTGTAATGAGTTCAATGCAACTATAAATACTAATTATTTCAGTATAGCTTTAGAAAACATGAAAGATGGATTCACTAAGAGATCTGAGGAATTCTAGACAAACATAAATACTCTCGCGTCCATAGTAAATGATCTCGACACAAATAAAAAAAGATAAGCAATGGACCATTTGGAACTGTTGCTGGATCGCTTCAAATGCAATTGCTGGAAATGAAAACCAAAGACTCGTTGAGTTTCAAGTTCACAGAATTCAAGAGCAAGTTGGATGAGTTGGTAGTACAGAAATGCATGCACATAAGAGAGCATTAGTGGGGAGTTTTAAAAACAATTCCGTGAATTCAGGCTTTCATATTCGACGCTTGGAATAGTCTTGTAATCAATAGTCTAGTAGTCAATAAAAATACATTGAAATGAAGAAACTGGTACATGGAGTGATAACAATCTTATGTCCAACATATTTGTGGACGAGCAAAAATTATCTTGCATGAGTATAATAAAGAGTAGTCAACTAACAAATAAAAATCTGCTTGAAACTTTAAACATTAAGATAAAAGCCAGATTTAATCACACAAAAGAGGAATAAACACAATACTCCCATTGTTGTAACTATCTACATTTCTGTTTTTATATAAATAAATATTTTCTCGTATTTAAAGTCGTTTACTTTAAATCAAAAATCAAACCTATACAAGAAAATACTATAAAATTGAAACGAAAATGTTTAGCAGCTCTTTAAGGTATCCGACTGCATTCGGAACCGTGATTTTGAAAGCTTATAAATGGATAATATTTCTGATATTTAGTGTCACTTAGATTAAAAAATGTATATAAAATTGTTTTAAGAATAGTATTAGAGTAAAAAAAAATTATTTAAATACAATATTTTGACAAAAAATGAACCTAGAATGACCCACTTTCAAAATATTCTCCTTTTGCGAAAAATGCTTCTATTATAATAATATTTTGCCTGTATATAGATCAGACCTGTGTACAGAGGCTTAACTAGAATTTTTGAAATATATAACTTAGAAGTGAGTTTATCCATGTTTTACGACAACAAAGGGGAGAAATTTTAGGAAAAAAACGCTGATAATTGTTTCAATTGGTTGTAACTCTCCAATAACTCCTCCAACTTCTCCAACTTCTCCTCGTAACTTTTAATTGGTAGTTAAGGGATTTATTATAAGCCGATCGAATTATCCAGATGAGTGTTAATTTTTGCATACAATTTTATATCTTACAAACCCATGGATCACTGGTAATTATTAAATTTGTTCTTAACTTAGTATTGGTAAATTGATTATAAAACGCATTGTGTAGCACTGATATATTTATAAATGTAATACTCAGTGTAAATGTCTATTTTATTTTTTATGTCAGAATATATTTTGTTTGTTTACTTTTAGTAAATTAATAATTTTTTTAAAATAATCTTTTGCTTTTGACTTGTCAATATGTTTGCGCTCCCCCGTAGATTTGCAGGCCCCCAAGGGGGTGAGCCCCACAGTTTGGGAAACGCTGCATTATATAATAAGAACTTTTATTTACTATAAATTTTGTCCTGTTCCGACATAACAATGATAGCATTGGAATAAATTATAACTGAAATTTCTAAAGAGTTCAAGAGTTTTTAAGCAGATCCGTGATCAAGGTTAAATCGAAGCTGATATATCACTTGTGAAATGTCATGATATAAGACATGTGAAGTTTCATTAAGTAAATATAAATGAACCGTAAATGATGGATTTTGGAAAAATCAAAACGAGAATACTGGATTCAATTTAAATATCGTAAATGCAGGCAATTAGATAATAGGCTAAAAGTTACGCAATAGAGTTAAGAGTTCAAGCTTAAAATTCAAAATTTCTCAATAATTTTAAATAATAATTCTGCATATTTAAAGAATTAATATGAAATAAGTGTATAAGTGGAATAAGAATAAATATGGAATGCATGTTATTTTCTCTACAGAAACACACTCTTATTGGGCAACAATTGCTAGAAAGTTCACTTCCTAGCATGAACTTAAATATGATTAGGTCAATCCAAGAAAATGTGAGCGTGGTTACCAGATTATAGTCTTAATCGCCATTGGAGAAAAATTTTAGAGAAAATGATATCGCCAAAGAACCATCGAAAGAACTAAGGAATACTAGGTTTTTTTAATTTTATTATATCAGTGTTATATATAAAATGACTGAAAATACAAGTTAAGTTTTTGAGTTATTCCATAAAATTTTTCAAAAAAAATTTAAGAGAAATTATTTGGAAGTTCCTAATATTAAAATACAAGTAATAAAACTCTTATCGCTCAACAACCTATATAAAATTTAAAAAAAAACTATGTGAATGAAAATAAAAGTATAAAATTCAGTCTAGAAGTGTTTTTTTTTTCTTATTAAATGATATGTATATATTGTGTTTAACATTACTTAAAAAAAAACATTTCAATATTTTTTTAATGCCTATATGTAATGCAGATGTATATTATATCGGATATACATTTCATTTGAGCGTATAACATTTACAGGGAAATATTATTTGGTTCTTAAGTGCATTTGGTAAATGCACTAAATCATAGTAAAGGTTAAAAAAAACAATTATTTCATCAAATCCTATAGAGGAAATAATTCTCTTCGACGAATTTTCTCAAATACAAAAGATAATTAGTTAAAGCATCCGAGAATCAAAATAGTAAGTAAGTAAATTTTTGTCTTTATTTAATCCAAGTTTTCTTTCTAAGACCACCTGAGCAAACTAAATTCTAAGTAAGTTAACGAAATTGCAGACTTAATTTCTTTAAAAATAACATTTTTTTAATAAAAATCTTTGAAGAACTAAAGGAACTGTGAACTATACAATCTTTAGAACAGTTAACGTACATCCTGATATTAAGAGCTATTTATAATGGGGAAAACATTTCCTTAGAAAATTAATTAATGAACAAACTCCGACAGGTAATTTCATAAAATTTAACCGGTAACTATAAAACTGTAGTGTGTAAATATTTCCGAACGTTGTTAATTTTACAATTGAATGCAGTAACAAATTAGATTTTTCAATTAACGGAACTTGACTTAATCAATTAACAAAAAACAATATTTAGCATAGCACTTCATTCCGTAAGAAATTCGATTTCAGTATATAGACTCACAATAATATTTAAAGCACAGACGTTTAGATTTGTCATCAATCTTATAACAAATTTAATTATACTGTGTCATTAAATTAATTCACATTCTAACCTTCTGGCCAAAAGGCTGCAGCATTGTATCAGAACCATAAGCGCAAGATAAAAGTGTATTCTGCATACATTAATAATGAATAAATTCACATTTTTATGTACAATAAGCATTTATTTGCATTCGTTGTACTTTTAATTCATATACGGTGGCACTAACTATTTAATTTTGCAAGCGCATATATTCTTCCACATATTTCTCATAATTATTTATCTATTTATTTATGTTATATGTAATTCAGACATCTCACAAACCACCGAATGCACAATTGTGCAAAAAATGAGAAATAGGAAGTAATCTGAGGAATCCATTTTGGCCATTTAGGTTCCGAAATTGTTATTACTTTAAAATAAATTAATTAAACACGTTAAAAAATCATAATTAATCTACCCCTTTATTTCATATATAGTGAAAAGATTCCAAAAGATGGCTGTAGGAAATATTTCCGGCATTACCAACGATTTTAAAATTGCCATCATCCTTCATTCAGAATCAAAATCAGACTAAACAAAAAATAAAAATTCCGGAATCGAACAACCTGTTTATTTCGCCAAGACATGGCGTAATCTTTTTAAAAATAAGCGATGTTTTGCCTTTTTTGTGATTTTTCCTAAAACGAATTAATTTTGATGTGTTTTCATTGACAAAATGTTCCAATCGTTGTGCATCGTTTTCTGATATCTGTGATCAAGCGAACTTGCCTCTTGAAAAAGTTCAAGCTTTGCACTTGATCCGATGAGTTAAAATACCAAATATCCATTTAAAAAATAATAAAAATAAAATAATTTTTTATTAATCATTTTTTTGAAAAAGTACTTGAAATACGGCTTAAGCATTTAATAACTTCGCAAATTGGAACAATAATCACATTATTCTTTTTCCCTTCTATCAAACCTTATCATCCGCGTTTTGACCAATGATTGAAACATGTATTTAATAAATAAGAAATTTTGAAGAAAATTTTTGTATTTATTGTCTGACAGTCTTTTTTTTTCCAAGGATTTATTTGATGCTTCTTTAATTATTTTTTAGCTTACTAATTGCTATTGTTTTTAATTGATGTGTTATCTGTAACTTAAAAATCACACAACCAGCGAAAAAAAAAATTTAAAAAAAAATTTTAAAAAAATGAAATTTTCAAAACTTGAGATTTATGTATTCACTTTTTTACTTTAACCCTTTTATCTACCGCATTATGATTTACTGCACATTTTTTCATACAATATTTTCTTTGAATCACTGCAATGAAAATTAAGAGATATACATAAGTAAATTTCTCAACTTTGGGAAATTTAATTTATAAGAGCTAACTAATTAAATTGGTACTTTAATGTACCGCCAGTACACAAAGGTCTCAAATATTCTCATAATACGAAAAGACCAATACCGACTGACTTTTTTAGCGCAGTTTTAACTCTTAAAAATACTAAATAACCAGAGAAAACTAATATTTTACAGCATGAAATATTTATTTTTAAGGCTACACGGTACTCTTTTTGAAAAAAAAAATTTGCAGACAGTTACAGTAAAAATAATTGATGTTTTATATTTATATTATATTATTAAGCTGATTCTATAAGTAAAAAGTCAGTTTGATCTGCCATTTGTTTACAATTTTAAAAAAATTAGGAATTTTTTAAGTTTTTTCAAACTCTTATAAAATACTCAATTTTTAAAAGTTTTAAGTCATTTTGAGTTATTTATGTTTCTTAGGTTATTGCAAACAAAAGTTAGAATGGATTTGAAAATCTATTTCCTTGTTGAATTTTAATAAATATTTTTCTAGAAAAACCTGGAAAAAACACGAAAATTTTTAAAATATCAAATTTAGCATTTTTTAGAAAAATAACTAGAAATCTCAGCCCTAAATCCATACTAACTTTTATAGAACATACGCGTTTGGGAGTACATGCAAAAAAATTCAAGGTTCTATCTTGAACAGGAAAAATGCCTTAGGGATTAGAAAACACTTATACCTTCAAAATTGAAAGTCTAAAAAAATGCATTTAAAGTTTGTAAAGTCATAAAACAAAAACTTATAATGTCTATAAAGCTCTAATTTTTCAATATGTTGTTTTCTAATGTATGTGTTCTGCATTAAAACACTATTTTAATCAAATATGACTGAAAATAATATTTTTTTATTCAAAATATATTTTTGAATATTGATAACATTTGTTAAGATGTCAGTTTATTCAGCTTTATCTTAACCTAATATTTTCTCAAAGTTTTGAAACACGAAGCATTTATGTACAAAATAATAATGATACTAACGTAAGCTAAAAATAGTCAGGTTTGCTCATAAAATTTAATTTTTTTCAGTTTTAAATTGGGGCAGTTTAGGAAGTTTTAGCTCTTGTCGTACGACTTTAAAATACTAAAATATAGTACTGCAATATGTTTAGTATAAGGTAGTTTGGTACATCAAGGAAATATTCAGTTATATCTGCAACATTCGAATTCAGAATCTAATTGCAGAATTCGGAAGTCTAATTATAGAGTCAGCAGAGGACTGATTTTTAGATATATCATTTTCAGTAGTATTTCAACTCTTAGAAATATTGTTTCTCACAGCAACCTGATAACGCTTTATCCATGGCAGTTTCTCTACAGAAGAAAATTAATGATAAAGATTTTAAGTTATATAAACTATTTTTAAAGCAAAAATTGGCCATTAAATTAATCTTAATTAATTAATTATGAGAACTCAAAACTCTTAAAGCATAATCAAGCAGAAATTATTTTAGTGATGAAAATTGGAATTAATAACCATTTCAAACTAAAAGCTCAACAATATTTTTAATTAATTCAATTTAAGAG
>BMAV01005479.1:32387-67338 GCA_019973955.1 Trichonephila inaurata madagascariensis | reverse complement strand
TCCTATTCCCACAAACAAGGCCGGTACTCAAGGTTTTTATATTTCCATTTTACATATTACTTCGGCATTCTATTAGTCCTCAGCGAATTCTGAGGGTTTTAAGGTGTGCCAGGACTTTAACTGTAGATTTGACAGCAATGACAGATATGAGTCCACCACCACGACTACTTGGCTTTCTCGGCCATGGACTGGTAACAATGAATCTCATCAACATTGAGACATAGCCATCCTGTGATGACCATGTCTTGCCGGTTCCGCGTAAGCTAGAGGTGTGGGATTATCAAAATGATGAGACATAATTCTTAATACAACTTTTATTAAGAGTAACTTATATTACTTAAATTCTAATTTGACAATTATTAATTAAAGTGAGAGTCAAGCCTAAATTAAATCACGTATTTAAGTCAGATCACGCAACTAGATCCTCTATCTCAATTATCCTAAATAATCCTGTTTATCTAATTACTTATATCTAATATTACCTTTTCCAGTTCTGGTCCCTTGACCTAGAGAATATAATCTATAAACTTTATATATGAAGATTCTTGATCCGCAAGGCAGCTAATTCTTGATCCTCAAGATTTCACACTAAGCTTTGTCACGCTATCGATCAGAATGATTCCACACTAATATCTCTGAGCTTGCCGCGCTATCTCTAAGCTTGCCACGATATCCTTTTATAGTATATCTCATTTACATATTATGATCGTTTATCTTCTTGGTATTGGGTTGGAAAAGTTTTGCCATTAATCGTGGCCGTCAAAGAACATAGGAGTCATGTTAATCAGAAAGACGCGAGAGACGTCACAACATTTGTCGTCATTAAGTAGCTAGAATGATATTTAAACCAATAATTCATTAAATTAATATCCGCACTACACGATGGAAATTTTTTTTAAAGAATTTAAATTTAAAACTTAAAATACCCATTATTTCTTACGAATAGTTTTTATAATGAATTTGAAATCTAAATTTCTTTTAAGAAACACAGAACGTTTAATTTAAAAACTCTTATTAGACCAGTTCTGACACATGCATCTGAGACTTGGACAATAACAAAACTGGAAGAAAATCGAATGGTATCATTTGAGAGAAAAATACTTTGAAGTCTACTTGGAGGTAGGTGTAAACGAAAACAATAGCTGGAGAAGAAGACACAATTTTGAATTATATAGAATTTTTAAACAACCTGGCATCATTAAATACACGGAAGTACATAGAATGAATCGGATGGCCCATATATATAATTCGAATTCCAGATCATAATGTTGTCAAAAAGATATTGCAGTTCCATGTCACTGAGATTCGGAAGCGTGGAAGACCAAGGTTGAGATGGACAGACTCAGTGGAATCAAACTTTGGGATTATAAGCGAGAAAACTTGGAGAACGAAGGTGAACTAGAGGTCACTATGGAGGAAGGTACTGGCCCACGAAGGGCTGTATTATAGGATATGATGATGAATTTTTAATGAAGTACACAGGCTCAAATTCGCGAATCAGTGATCATGATCGTACACTAAGTTGCCTCCTAAACCACGAGTCAAACAACAAATTCAATTCGTTTCAGTTTAATGTCTTTTTAATTATATTTTCAAATTTTAAAATCACCTAAAACCTATTTCATGTACAATAGAAGAATGAAAATAAAACAACGGGCAAATAAAAGCGTGATTTAAATTTCGCGCACTAGCGAATAAAAGTAGTTAAAACAAACTACGAAAGAAAAAAAAAAAGAAGAAAGAAAGAAATCGACACGAAATTTGCATAGTTGGAAAGTTTATGCTGTGCAGTTCAGCGGATAAAAGAAAATCTTTTTTTTTTTCTTTTTTTTTCAGGAAAATTCTTCGAGATAGCAGAATAAGATCTGCTATTCTTGTGGAATAATGGGTGTTTTCACTTTGCTAAAAACAAAAGCACGGGGAAAATTTTAAAAACGTAGACATAAGAAAAGAACGATAATGATGCTCTTTTTCTGTGATGTATGCCAGCCGGAAAAGTAGAATAGAGGTTACTTTTTTCTTCTAAAACAAAAAGGAAGGTTTTCTTTAGCCGCAAGCTTATAACAAAGTGCTTTTACTCCTGGTATGATAAACGCTTTAACTGCTTTATATTTTTGAGGAACCTGACTTGAAAAGCATTAGAGTAGTCTAAATAAAGATAAGACTTGGAAAAAAAAAGGACTTGAATTTGTAGGAAAATGCAGTTTTCGATCATAAAATGGATCGATAAATGCTCGATATGACACTAATAGCTGTGTTCGTGATTGATGGAAGATGAAAAATTATTTTGATTGGTTGTACAATATGTTTAACATATGGCCTGGTTTTTGTCTAATTCATGTTATTGCCTCCAAATAACAGAGATGTCCCTCGTGAAAAACGAATTTAGATTTAAATTTATTGAACAATTTCGCAATCGCTAATAAAAAAAAAATAAATTATCCGATTACTTGCGACAACTTTTTTTTAAAAAAAATGGAAATATGAAGTTTTTTTTGTGTGTGGTTTTTAGATTTATTTAGTACATTTTTTTTAAAAAAAAGGCTAAAATTTAGAAGAGAAAAATAAATTATTTCTTACAAAATGGGGAAAAATGGGTAAGAAACAAGAAATTCCATAAACGGGACCCGCTCTGTACAAATAGTAAATGATCAAATTCTCAATTTTTCATTTTTGTGATGCATTACTTTGCTATTACTTTTTGAAATAACCTTCAGGATGAGAGATATTTTAATTTTTACAAAAACTAGAGCACTTTATCTTAGTTATTAGATGAAATTGCTTAAAAAAACATTGATCGTATTCACATAAAGAACTGTAAATTTTATAATAAAACAGTGATTGTTAAATCTGAAGATTAAAACAGTTCTTAATATGTTATACAAAACGTACACAAAAAATTTCACAGCTAATTATTTTAAAAACTTTTTGATCAATCGTCCTCGTTTGAGCTTTTCGAAAAAACACATTTCGAGTAAAACGCATTTTAAAGTATGAGCTTAAAGTAATGGCCTCTGGTTTTACTAAAACATTTGTAGTTTTTATTCTAGAGAATGGAAAATAAAAAACTTGGTATTTTTATAGAGCCAATAAGATGGCCTATAAAATAAAATCATTATAAAAATTGTCCGTTTAAAAAAAAGTCATGATTTTAGGGTAGTCGGATACCTTAAGTTGTACAGGGGAAAAAATAAAAATTTTATCGTTTTCTGATTAGTTTTGCATTTGATTATTTAATTCAATAAAATGTATCAAAATTATTAGTGTTTATTCTGAAATAGATGATAAAAGTCATTTTTATTTTATAAAATCCGAAAAATGAAAATTAATTGGTTCGAGCAGGTAATTTTGTTCTTACTTACTAATTTTTTCACCAACAATTGTATATTATTTTGAAATATGTGGAAAGGAAATTAATAAAAACGGGGAAAGAAATGCAATATTTCTTATTTTATTTTATTTTTAATTCCAAATTTTTTTATTTAATACTAGAAAATGGCAATATTTTCACTAATAAAAGTATAGTAAAAATTTTAAACTCTGGAAAAGTTTTATAGAATAGTTTTTTTAAAGGAAAAATCAATATAATTAAAATTTCTTAAAACGAAATTTTATTAAAAACACAGACACAAAAAAAAAAATGCGAGTATAAATAAATAAATAAAAATGGAGGAGTATGTACTTTCATGTAAAATTATTTGCACAAAAAACTTTTTAAAGTAAAATTGCAAGTAAAATATAAAATTCTAACTGCAATAAAGGAGAAATTGCCCATCCACACAAGGAACATTTTTCTATTTCTTGTCTTTTAGCTTCTCCAACATTTTCCTCCCGGTTCCAAAGTTAAATTTCTCTCCAATAGAACACTTTTGGGCCTCTGATGAGCAAGCATCTCTAACTGTCCCTGGATCACGCCGCTTTAACTCGCCCATTAGAACGTGTACAGGAAAATATTCGCAAGTGAACTACCGCTAGCCCTACGAGTTAATGCCCTGCCAGATAACAGCTTACATCAGGACCGGAGGGGGTCCAGTTTTTCTTCCACGTGTTTTATTAGGCTTAACTTTTTACCCCCTATTATGTCGAAAATTTCTGCTGTACGGGGAAGGTTGGATCCATAAAGCATTGCTAACCCTAATTCGCTGGCCTAATTCAGCGACAGCTTTAGAAATCATAATAGGTCTCCAGTTTAGTCAAAAGATTTTTTTGTATCTACATTTGTTGTGTCCGGTGAATTCCAATTTCTTCCTGCTTTAGGCACTGTAGGTTCTAGTACTTCTTCACTTTTATTTTATTTTACTATATATACATATATATATATATTTAATTCTTCAGCTGTATTATCTCTTTGAATAAAACATTAAATTCTTATGATACTTTTAACTTTTCGTTTTTAATACTTGTAAGTCCCCCCCTCCCCTCACATAGTTTTTAATAATCTCTGCTAGAGAGACTAAGATGATTTTAACATTATAGATAAAAGAATTATACAGATGCTGGAAACTCGAAGGTAGAGGCTGAAGTATTATAAACACTGGTGACTGCAGACAGGTCTTATTTTTATGTAACAGTGGGGTTTAACCAGTTTTATGGCTATCCAACTTTCCCCTTTTCTGCTTATAATAGTGATTGAAATTCTTTGGAATGTCCGGATACAGAAGCTCTAAACCCATTACACGAAAAGGTAGATTACCTATAGATGCATTAAAAATGCTTAGACTACGATAAATCAATCAATGAACAACAAGCAAGTTATATAGCTAAAGTCATGTTTCAAATACAGATTCAGAAACCTATAATAATACAGGCCTAATATAGCAATAAGTATAAAATTATTTTAACAAAAACTAGGGGGAAAGGGATACTCCTGTCGGTACAACGGCGGACAAAACCACATTGTACAAATTTTACAAATGTTCATGCTGATCGCTCAAATTGTAAAATTGTAATTTACACGTATTATGTAATGATAGCATCCAATGCATTGCATAGGTTTACTATAAACTCTATGTGATCTTGGTTTTTTTTATTTTGAATTTCATACAAAGTTCTATATTTCCCTTCATATGAATTTGTATTCATAATTGGCTGTAAAATTTGGAATACATCGTCACGTTTAACTATTTTAGCTCCTTTTATGCAATGCCTCCCCATCGTCATAAATGTAAATTTGTCCAGACTGTGGTTTTACTCCATTCTGTTGAACATATGTCGTTGCTTTTATCAAATATACCAGAGGTTCCCAAACTTTTTTGTCTCATAAACCCCTTGTCATGTTTTTCGGTATGGGGTAGACTCTTGCTTAATTAATAGTCAATTTTTGGAAATTTATCAACTTAAATGTCTTTTTGACAGTTAGTATAATACTACTACTACTTTAAAAGAATTAAATTTATAACTAATGAAGTATAGAGTTAAAAGTTTAAAAAGCAAATGTTAATTAAATTAAAAAGTTAATTAATATATAAAAAAACTGTCAAATAAAATAACCAAACAATACACAATTGATTTTAATGGGAGGTATGAATCTGGCGCTACAATAACAAATTTTCAACATTTAGCATCAATCTTGTCAGATTTAACCTAAAATCTCCTCTGTTAGTAGTGTCCAGTTTCTTTTTTTGTTTTGTAGATTGGCAACTGCGCTGAAACTCCTTCTTACAAGGAAAAATAATTAAAAACTCCCTCACGATATTCCATAATTCGGGACAAATGACAGGTTTGATTTTTTAAAGCCAAAATTGTTGGCATCTGTTTCTAAGCTTTAAAATCTTCATTGGTGCACATCACGATCAATTCCTGTTGTCATGTGACATTTTATTTTTAATATGACCATATAAATTAATTGCCTACTGTGGTATTATCATAGTCAAAGCATTCTCAAATCTGGTTTCAAAATCTGAATAAAAGGCAGTTAAATGTTGAATGTAGGTTAAAACGTCCTCTTGCAGCTTGTCTGGTTAATTTGAGAAAATTCCGGACCTCCAGTATTATATTTCTTTAGTTTAACTCTGGAAAGAAACGCTGAAATGGTTCCTGTTTTAAGAAAATTTATGCTGTCACCTTGTACGGGCAAGTTAACCTCATTAAATTTAGTAAATTAATCTGCTGAATAAGTAAAATTTGGTTTCCACTTGATTAAATTTTCTTTTAAAATTAAAGTCACGATCTAGTTTAATGAGAGCGAATATCACATAGACCTCCCCACTTACACCTCATTGACCCCAAAATTATTTTTTTGCTGACGTGGACCCCTTGCAGGTCGTCATAGACCCCTTAGGGGTCTATATAGACCACTTTAGGAATCACTGAACTATACCTTATGTGTAGATAAATTTATTACAGAATCACGAAAACCTTTTTTTTTATATAAAGACACAGATAAAATCTAAGAAAATTAAGTTTAATGCTAAAATTGCAGGAGTAATTTTTTCAAATATTTTTGTATTTGTCTACTATTTTATTTTATATGTGTATTTGTGTGTCCTGGTCTGCAGGTGCGTAACGTTCACCCCCGCATCGCTGGGGGGGGGGCCTAATATTTTCCATTACGTCACTGCTTGTCTGTAGGCGCACGTAGTTTACGTATAAATAGATGCGTACTCCTTTTTTAAAATATGAATGGCAGTTTCCTAATATGTTTTATTTTTTACTTTCACGTCCACTCACTTATAAACTCATAAACTTTCCAATCGCTTTGTTTGTCTATGCATCCAACTATTCATTTAAAAATCGTGCATTATAAGTAGAAAAGTGAACTCCTCATAGGATGTCTAGCCACTCCCAGAAAGGGTTGATGCAAGACTGTTTCGTCATATCGCAGACGCGTTTCTGGGAAAATTCCCACTTAAGCTCTTACAGATACTTTACATATACACAACTTCTTTAACTTTTTCGTGGAACAATTTATAAATATTTATAAAAGAACATTGCTGATAAAATTAATATAGCTTCAAATTTTCACCGACTTGTTTGGTAGATAATCGAATTCTCAAATATTAAACTTCTTTTACATTGGTTTTAATCGCTAGAGAGTACAGCTGTAATTTTGTTGTTGTTGAAAGGAACGTCATGGTTTAATTGAAGGAGGTGTTTCTTCACTGCTAACTTCATTCCAGAGTTTTCCAGAAATCCAACGCATGCCACGAGCGCATCTTCACTGAACCTGACGTACCTGTTTAATTAAGTTAGAGATCGCAAAAGGTCAAGGTGTTCTCTTTCGAAACTTCCATAATAATCGTTTTTACAAACCGGAATGTGTTGAAAATTGCTGTTTCACCAACATAAAGGATTTTTTTCCATATAAATATGCCTTTCAATACAAACATAAATAAATATAGAATGCACTTGAAATTCTATTTTTAAAGATCATGTTGCGCTAAAATTGTGTTCTTGCTAATGTTATGATATGAAAATTTAATACTTATGATGAGTCGAGTGATAGGAACATTCCTGAGGTTTCCTTTAAACTTCTCTATCAGATCGGGTCTCATAAGTTTGGTTGTTAAGGTTTTGAATAGTGTTGTCCTTTGATCCCCTGTCACCCTTAAAACTCCGAACAGACTATATAAACGGGATAGACGAATCATGAATTCAAGTCCTGATGGCAATAAAGGCCCCCCCTCTTTCGTAGAAGGTCTGATCACATTAAAATCTGTCGCAGCTCAAAGTTCTCGCGTCGGTGTGGGGTCAAAAGTTTGGAATGAATGAAAGTTATATTAACGTGGAACTATAAAGCTACACGAGAGCTGTTGGTGATGGACCTCGTAATTTTGAGCAATGGTCAAGTGACAAGGATGACACCTGAGCTGGCACCAACCTCTTCCACACCGCTCCAATGAGAGGACGTCTAAGCCTCGACAGATTTAACGACGTGCAGTGGCCTTCTCTACACGGTGGGTCTTCAGCAGCATTGGGCTCGAACTCATGACACGCCGACTACGAGTCCATGACCGTGAGCCCTAGGATACTACGGTCACCGAAAGTTTGGAGAATGAAGTGCCAGCTTGGGTATCGTCCTTGTCATTCGACCCTTACTCAAAATTTCGAGATTTGACACCAATAACCCCCTCATTGCCTTAGTATGCGACGTCAATAAATATTTACTCGCGCACTTCTGAAGATCTATTGTATGATATACTGAGAGCTACTGCTCCTTACACAGCTTCAACCTAAATTCTGCACGTTAGAAGACTGAGTGTATTAAGAAGAGTGGTATTTGCCACTTCTCCGTGATTAAAACTATAAAGTCTTTTGTTTGTAGTCCTGGTGTAACAACTTTGTAAGACTTTCAATTAGATCAAACAAAAGCTGAGTATCATTGGAGTTTGGATCCTCGAACGATAAACTTACTTATTTAGTATTCAATTGCAATTTAAGTATATATATAATTAGGACTCACACACATTAATTTTTTCCTACTAATAAAATAAACCTATAAAACCCTTTTCACGCAGACAAGCTACATAAGAATACGTTAAATATTCACATTTTCATTCTTATGGCTCTAAGTATGTTAATCTGTATGGATATACTTATAAATGATTTATAAGGTAAGTGATTATGTTAGTTATGAATTATTGATAAGGGAACAGAATTTAAAAAAGTAAGGTGGAAGAAACTCGTGTACTATGCTTTACATAAAAATGTAGGAAAATAATTAACATAAGTATAATATATTAGTACAATTATAGTTGATTAACAATTTAAGTTTTATAAGAGAGAGTGAAAGAGTGAGAGATTATTTTTTTTATATATATGTGTGCGTGTGTTGATTACTATTCCATTAAAATTGCATACTTATTCTTGTTAAGAAGTTTCGGAATGTTGCATGTTTACTTTTTAATTTATAGTTTTCTCCTCAAATGGAAAGTGTAGTGAGTCATTTCTGAATTATTATCTCAGCTTAGTAATTTTATCGATTTTAATTGAAAATAAAATCAATTTTTATATTGAATTCCTGGTATTTTAAAGGATATACCGCGTTTGAAAAATATTTATTTGTCGTTTTTTTAAATGCAATATATCCTTTATAAAAAAAATCGACAAATAAATATAGCCATAAAATTGAAAATAATGCAGAAGTTAATTAGAACAGTAGACAATGGAGCAATTTTGAGTCAAATGTTCCGGTTCATTTTCGTTGATGTCAAGGTTGATTCTATGTAACGAATAGAGAAGTATATTTATTTGTAATTCGTCAAAAAATATTTTAAAAAAGAATCTGAATGTGACTATGCTTGGAACCGAGATATTGCACAAGAGTTTAAATAAATAATTTTTTTGATATTTTGCTTATACATAAAATTGCTTTAAGAATATAATTACAAGAAAAACTTATTTAAATGCAATTGTTTAGCAAAAAATGTTGAAAATGACACACTTTCAAAACATTCTTCTTTTATGAAAAATGCTTTTGTGATAATAATATTTTACCTATATATATAGCTATCATTTTTGTACAGAGCCAGAAATAGGATTTTTGGAAAAAATTAATTTAGGAGTGGATTTATTCACACATTTTAATATATCAGATTATTTTTTCAAATGATTATAACTCTGAAAGTAATGTGACTTTTTTAAAGACTTTTAGTTCAGTCTCTGTAGAGAAGCCTTAGCTATTTATAGGAAAAATATTATTGTAGAAGCATTTTTCATAAAAGAAGGTTTTGAAAACATGTAAATTTTTCATCATTTTTTGCCAAAAAATTTCTTTTAAATAATTTTTCTTGTAATAGTATTCATAAAGCACTTTTACATGTTTGTTCTTGTTTAACTAACATTTGATATTTAAAAAATATATTCATTTATATGCTTTTTCAAAATTACGTTTCTGAACGCAGTCAGTCAACTTGTAAAAAAAAGTAAAAGATTAATGATGAACTAAAATTAACAGAAAATGAAACTTTTCACCGACTAAAATAAAAATGTAGATTTTTTTTTGAAAACTATGGCGCTGGTAGAAAAAGTTTTTCTGAAAGTAAAATAATAATTGAGAAATAGGGTTTGTAATTATATAAAGAAATAAAAATGTACATAAACAAAAACATTTACAAAATATTTAAAAAGCTTTGTTTTAAAACAATTGAAATGCACAGTGTCGTTTAGTAACTAAAAAAGAGATCTATAATTTTCATAAAAAATATTCATTGCATTCCATCGTTATTTTTATTAATTTTGAGTCATGCTTTTCGTGAGGTATTTTAGATGTTTCTTTTTTGCTATGATACAAAGTGAAAGACAACATTTTTTTTTTATTTCTCTCTTCAATATCTTCAATTTTTTTTTTGTCTATTTATTTCAGTTTTTAATTTTTATTAAGGCTATTACGTATTACTAAAGGCTTATGCGCCTTTGGAACAGTGCACGTGAAGAGACAATATCTATTCATAATAATAGCTTAATACGAATCAATTCGTCAAAAACAAAACAAAATCTGCATGCTGCCGTTTCCACCCATCAATCATAAAAGACAACAGACGAATACAGATGCAACAAGAGACAACTATCTGATACATATCGGTCGGAATACCTATCAGATAACAAATTGCTGCCAATCTCGTGGATACAATAACGATCAGATCCTACCGGCCTTTGTGCGAGCCTCACAAAGAGATGGCCTGGTTTTCCTGCCAAACAATTGCCATTTTGTTCGCGGAAGAATTCTGTAGAACTCTTCCATCGGATTGTCAACTCGGATGTCAACATCAGATGCTTTACAATAAATCTATAAATCACGTGAGTAAATTCTGAAATGAGGAATTATCAAATTCTGTATTTCTGCTGATAGAAGGTTTCCGAATATTCCAAATTGGAACTGCCGTTGTTCTAATGAGGTTATTACGGGTTATACCTGCTGTTTGGCCCTTCTTTCGTGTTCGTGTTCCGTGGACGTTCGTTAAGGTGAAATAAAAGAGCTTTTATCTTAAACTGAATGAACGATAGTATTCTTTTACTGAGTTAAGTAGGTCGGCTCCGTCATGAATGAAACATGTGAGTTACGCCGGAAAACATAGTATAAAATAGCAGGTATTAAAGACATGTATTTGAAAGAAAAAACAGAACACACACAGATATTAACGTGTACATAATTTAAAAACTAAAAGAATACTTATTAATTTTATTTCAGGATGTAGATGTAATTAATAAACCTACCCCGTGGAATGATTTCTTTCATTTACAACCAACTGATAAATTATAACTGATAACTTTCAGTCTTTTTCAATTCCTACTATTAGTTCACACTCACCCTATATATATATATTTATATTTATAAGTCTTGTTCACAAATTTTCAATCGCTAATAAAATACTTTTATTCATCTACTCAAGTTCAAATACATTTTTTAAAATTTGTAGCGGATGACACTTGATGTTAATACAGTTTTTTCAAATATTAATTCAATAATTAATGAATAAATAATAACAAAAAAAAATAGTCCAACACCATATATAAAAAGGAAAATCGCTCTTTGTGTCCCTGTAGCGCAATGGACTTCTAATCCAAAGGTAGTAGGTTCGAATCCTACCTAGAATGACATAATTTCTGAGAATGTGATTTATGAATGAATACATAGTTACAAAAAAAATAACAGCCCAATACCATCTATAGAAAGGAAAATGGAAAATCACTTTTTATTTTGCCACTTAATATTGTGATTCTGTCATATGTATATACATATTTATACTAATTATATAATTATTTATTAAAAAGTAACTAAAATAAAAAAAAAAAATTTCTTTCTTGACCTAAGTAGGAACTGGACTTTTTTTTATTTTTTATTTATATATATTACTTGTTTTTCGTAGAATGTTCTTTTCAGATCACAACATAGAGGGAAAAGCCAGTAGTATATTGGATGACGGTTTTAAAGTTTAATTTTACCTTGAAAAATTGAATTAGTTTTCTTTTCATATTATGATAAAACAGGGTCATACCGCCGCGGGCGGGGCCGACTTAAAATACAACATAATGTGAATGCTTTTTTTTTATATTAGTAATGAAAACTTGAAAAATTATGTCGATTTTAGTTATTGGCTCGATTAAAATGCAATCTCGTTTCGTACCTCGAGATCTTACTGCAATTTTCATTCAAACTACTGCCAATCTAGAGGAAACAAAAATGCTATAAAATATGACAGATTTTTCATGTAATTATTATATTTCGAAATAAAACAATCTGAATTTAAAAATAGGCATCTTAAAATTAAAAATTTAAATATGGAAACGTTGTTAGGAAGTATAGAAAACGTTGTTAGGTCGGAAAACGAGATTCTTAGACCGAAGGAAAAATTTCATTTCTGTGTACTATCTGTTTCACATCATCTTAAAATATAGATACAAATAAAATTCTGGTTCTTTTCCGTTTTACCTGCGAGAGCGCTAAAGTCGCCAAAAATAATTCTACTGACGCCAAACAGAATATTCCCGTTGGTAATCTTTTACCACCACATTTCAAAACAAGTCGTTGTCATTTCTTGTCTCAGTAACGTCTTTTTCATAATACATCATAAATGGATAAAAAACCACTGATGACTAATATTTGTCAATATTTTTTAAGTGTATATTGTGTGTATTTGTGATAGAAAACATTGTGTGCTGACGACAAAAGAATTTTGAACTTTGAGCCATGGTTGCGTGACAAAAATAAAACTTCAGCATGTACTTTGTTTCACGTACCATGTAAACATCAGATGTTTTTAGACTCGGTTAAACTGTGCATGCATTATTTTTCATTATTCTACATGACTGAATTTGAATAAATAGATCTTGAGGCCTATCGATCACGAAAGCTGCATTCTAACCGCCAAATTACCCAGTTTTTAGCATAATTTAATCATTACGCTTATAGTTTAAGCATTTTAGAAATGGTATTAACGATGCATAATCTACGTAATAAAGATAAATGCACTCGCCAAATCTGAATCTGAAGTTGAATGAGATATTTTTCAAAATCGATAGAAATAATCTATGCAAAATTTTTAAATGTCTCTTGTAAACGAGCATGATATCAAGAATTGATGGGGAAATGTGTAATCTCTCTTCCGGAATTTAAAATGCTTACGTGAATTATTTTATAAAATTTATTTATTTATTTATTTTACTGATTAAGTGTTTTACAAAATTTAGCGTCACTATTTAAATATGTTGTTGTTACTTATGCCACCTGATCGACAGAAACATCAGATCAAGGTCCACAAAGTTCATCGCGGCTAAGGGCTACATTATTACGGCTGTCGTTAGCCTTAGCTTTGAGCACCATGCAGGTGATAGTACGATTTTGCTCTGTTTAACCCCAATTTTGAGAGAGGACACCCTGGGGATGTTCAGGGCCTCCCACCTCTCTTCCCCTTCCACCAATCTCACGAGAGAACTTGCGGCTCGACGGCTATTTTGAGTACTCCCCATGCCACGAAGGCATTATACATTTACAAACTTCTACGCCTTCTCCGGGAGTCGAACCCAGACCCTACGACACTGCTATCAGTGTCACTAACCATAATACCGGATGGGCGGCACTATTAAATATTGTATAGCTTACAAAAAAAAAACTATTAAGTTTAGATCGGGACTGTTAGATCGTGTTCACGTTTTCATGTTTTTTTCTCAGAATACATCTTTTAAAAACTCAAGGATACTCAGAAAAGTAGTCACTGGCTCTAGAATGGAAAGAAATGATGCATTTGAAATAATTAAATCCACAAGAATAATGTCTAAAAAAATACAGATTTAAATTACTCCAGAAAGTTGAAAACAGTAAAGGGGAAAAAAAAATGAACACAGTAAGAGTGCTTAAATGGAGCCCCAATCTGCTTATTCATTGTTTTACGTTTGTGTGTTTGCTTTCACGAATTTTTAAAACATACAAATATCTTACTTGAATTTTTACGAATGAGAATTGAATAAAATTTTTTAAAAAACATGTTATATTTATGTAAATTAAACGAACTTACTTACAACATTTTGTTTGTGTTCAAATCTGTTACATCCGCTTTAAAAAATCAATATTATTTACCTTTCTATCCAGCATAATATATAAACCTGTCGAAATTCAGCTCTTTGATGCCAGGGCCGATCCTAACAGGTGTGCAGCACGTGCACCGTAGGTCGTCGGTCAAAACAAGGAAAGGACGTAGCGGCAGATCAATCAAGTAAATTTTTTTACGAATTTCTCAAAATAAAATTTATAATAAGTCGAATAAATATGCTGAAATTTAAAAAGTAATAGAAAAATCAAAATAAGTTCCAATAACATAACATAGTTTAAGAAAAGTAGAATGCTAGTACACAGTGTGGTGGTTCATTGTCCATTAATGTCTATTCTTTATATACATCCTTCATCTGATAGCAAAATTCGTGGCAGAGCCTGCAATACCACCATAGAAAAGATTTTCTTCCTTATCAGCGGCACTAGCGGCGCACTGTGGATCGCTTCTTAACGAAGGTGTGGTCAAGGTGGTCCGAGTGGTCAAGGTATCGGATCGTGGCTGGCCTTGTCACGAGTTCGAGCCCGGTATCACTAAACATTCGCCGTGTAGCGGAGCGATGTACATAAAATCTGTCGAGAGCTCAAACTTCCTCCTTTTGGTGTGGTAGATGGGGTGCCGGCTCAGGTGTCGTCCACGTCACTTGACCATGGTTCAAAATTACGCCAAAAGCCTTCGTGTAGCTGAACAGTGCGACACGCGTTAATGTTCACTCACTCACTCACTCAAAATAATTTTTGAGGAAGTAGCTTTACGAAAACATCTAATACTGTTAATATTATCTTAGACATAGAAGTGTTTAAATTCAATATGCATTGGGGGGAAATTTAAAGCTTTTTATTCAATAATAGCCTTAAAATTGCATTTTTGTGTCTATTTGGATTTTTGTTAATGTCTTACATTTCCCTCTTTTACAGGTGGATAAGTTAAAAACGTCAACGTCAAAATATAAAAATTATTTAGAGGGGCGGCAAATTAAGTCTTTGCACGCGACATTTGCTGACGTGGTGTGGAAGTTTGGAGAGGGGTTGTTAGATTAAGTGTCGTCCGAGTCACACGTGGCCGCACTTAAAAATTTCGAGGACAGTCACCAATAACCCTCATGTTTCTTTACACTGTAACGTAAATCGAAATCAAGTGAAAAGTGAAAACTAGCGTAATACAGTTAGACTTTTTTTAAATGCGAAAGCACTATCAATAAAATAATTTTCTATTACAGCGTTAGAAAGAAAATGTTTTTACTGCTGCGGAAAAATGTTTTATAGATACAGACAGACACTTGGCAGTTAAACATATTAATAGTTGTGTAGAGGGGTTGAAGTATATTAACGTTGCTGTATAAAGCTCAGAATCTCCACGTTGGCGTAGTTTGGATGTGAAAACTGGAGTACCAGCTGCCCGAGATCTGCCCGTGTTTCAAGTTACTAGGCAGAAATGGGTTAAAACGGAAATTTACTCTCTAATTCTCCATGTCTTAGAACCAACTGAATTTTTCCTTTTTCCCTATAACCATGTTTTACAGTAGCGCACACAGGAATTCCCTTCGCCGGGCGGAGGGGGGTCCAGGGTTGAAAGTCCACTATTCAAGTATCATACTCCAATACGCCGCCCAACAAATTCTTTGGATTTTATCGATTTTTGGGAACAAAAAACAGTAAAAAATTTATTATTGAATGAATAATTAGCATTAATTAATAAAATTAATTATTAAAAACAAATAATTAAATTGTACGTACTTATGCATAGGGTTATAATAAATCGAAAAAAAACCAAAAAAACAAGGGCTTTGCGGGTTCCGGACTCGAGCCCCCTTTGTGTGTGCCACTGATATTTTAGTATATCTGGTAACGCCCCCCACTAAAAAAAAGTAGAAGGATCATTCACAATAACAATAATAAATATTAATAACATTTTTAAAATGTAGGGGCTGATTTTTTATAGTGTACATATAGAATTACTATTTAAAATTTCGGTAATGTTTTTTCCATAACATCCTCTCTAGAGTTAGTTGTGATGAAAAAACTATTTTACTTTCAAGTAAAACTTTACTTAAAAACACGGAAAACTATATCTTTATTTCACATATTATTAAAAAACTGAAATCATTGAAAAATATTCAGAAGTTTTATTGAGGCACAACAGATGGCAGCACAATTTTCTTGTTTGCCATCATAGTCTCCTTTTTTTTAATTTAAAATGTGAAAAATGCTTTTTTTCATTTGAATTGCCTTAAGAATATCCAAAATTATTACTTTTAAATAATATAACTTTACTTAAGAATACTTTAGACCAATATTTTTCGATTTGTATTCCGTTATTAACAAATCTTACTGAAGTTGCACGCACGTCAAGTTAAATTTTAACTGTATTTGTAGCCATATTGCAAATGCAAACAGTTGTTTTCTTTTGCGGTGTAGTGATCTCCTTGTTGAATGTTAGTTTTTTTTAAAACTTTTGGTCTCATTTATAGGTGCTTAATATATTTAATACCTGAAGAAGCTGTATGATAATTTTTACAAATAATACTTTGTTAAATTGTTCATTTTAGTTGCTGTGTCCTTATTATATAGTAATTTAAAATATTACTTGAATGAAATTGGAAGAAAACAAGTAACAAGAAATTTCAGCCAAGATGAGTTTTTCTGAGAATGTTGCTGATTGTGAAGGCACTCTTGTTATATCTTGTGGTGAGGTGACTCCTGAAAGTATAATATGCAGTGAGTATAAATTATTTATAATTTGAATTTTACGTCGAAGGAGTCAACTTTCGATTTCCATTTTACTTTCGATTTCTCTTTAAATATGGTGCAAGCTACTAGAACGTCATTTTTAAGAAGAGATTGAAATTGACAGCTATTATTTTTTTTTCAGAATAACTAAATAATGTATGCTTATTGAATTAAAATTTGTATAAAATAAAGTTGCACTGTTACAAAAATCAACTTGCATTTAACACAATGCTGTTTTGTATGTAGAAAGCTCCTTCCAATTAAAACGTATACATTTAACTGTTGCGTATTATCAGTAAGAATATATGAAATAAAATATATGCGAGTTTTAAAATATTAGTGACTAATATAAGATTATTTGCAGAGTAAAATGTTAAATAAATTTAATGTGTAATCCATTAAGTAATTCATTTAATGAGCTTTTAAGTATCTTAAACGTTTTACTGAATAAGTTTTGTAAAAGTAAGTTCATTGTAAACATTGAAAATGACAGAATTTAAAAGTTGAGGGAATTTCATGTAAGACTGTTTTTGTTCATTAGTGAAAGAAAACAGGATTGTACATGCAAAAACATTAAGAGAAATATATTATTTTATTATAGTACAGTAATAAAAAAGAATATTTCTTTTGAACTGTTTCAACTTGGTAATTTAAGAATCAAGTTACATTGTTGTAAATTTATTGTTTGATGAAATTATTCTGCACTTATAGTTTCAATCAGAAAAGCAAATGTATGAAGTTTTAATTCACGCAGAATTCCATTGTGGGATCTAGCTGCAATCTGGTGGTCAACAATGTTTCTGTCAGGTTGTGTATTAGAGTTCTGATTAAAACCAATGGAGGCTGATGCATTTTAAACCTGTTAGGTCACAAGAGTTCTCACATTAGCTAGACAATTACTATGGCTACTAGAAAAATGGTTTGGCACTGCTCAGTTGTTTTTCTTGTTACTTGATCATGTTTCATATTATATATATATATATATATATATATATATATATATATCCCATAGCATTGCCTATAAATGTCTTGTTGTGTTTTTTCTAAATATAACTGAGTTCGTGAACTGCCAATTCACTACATGCATTTAGAATTATCCTATTATTGTATTTTCAGTATCTATGTTATTATTTCTTTAGAAGAATTAAAAACCAAAAGCAAAAGAATTAATTTTTAATTTCTCCATAATTATTTAATATAGAAAAGTATTTTTTCAGTTTTAATCACAGATTTCTTTTTTCATATTGTTTCATTTTCTAAAATATTTGGTTCTTCCTATTAGTGTCTCTGCAACCAAATCACTCTGTTTTCCACCAAAATTTGACGGATGGTTATTTTTCATATGAAACACTGTAGAATCTTTGTTGTTTTGATATCAAGGTTTGATTTGCATAGTGCAGATTTTGCTGTGGTGACGCTAATACATGAGTACCAAATGCTTTAATTGATGATACATTTTGTTTTACTTTCAGCATTAAATTTTTAAATTTTAATGAATTTAAATGAAATATTTTACTTACTTTGGCTAAATTTTATTTTTATTCAGAAATTCTACAAGTAGAATCTTTACCTGAAGCTGTTACATCCAAATCCAATTTAAAAGGATATTCATGGAGCTTTACAACAAAATATTATTCTTCAAAAATAAATCTGTTTGCTGTTGAAGAAAAAGTTGAGCTTGATCCAACATTCTCTGAAAGTATCAAGGCTGTAATTTTTTACTTTGACAGTAAAAAAGTATGCCATTTTGCATATTTATCTTCCTATTAATATATTATTGAATCATATTATTTAAATTACTTATATTTCAATGTAAGGATTTAAGTTGGTTCCCAACTTATCTTTTAGAAATGGTTTATTTCTTTGTTTTGTGCTTGAGAATTTTCAAGTTTACATATTTTCTTTTCTTTCACAGCTATCAAGTTTTGAAGATGTCCTGAGTTGGATGGATACTCTAAAAAATATTGATACAGAAGTTCAATTATTGGTATGCAATAATTGTCTTGATGAATGCGACAATCCTGGTATATTATTTAATTACAAACTTTTAATTTTTGTATTTCTTTGCTTTGTGTTTCATAACTACTGTTCTGTCATCATAATCACTTTCTAAATGATATTTCCTTTAAAATTGGTATTGCTGCATACTATTAGTATGTATTAATATGTAGCTGAGAACTAATTATAATAATTTGGAATTTAACAACTTAGGCATTGACTCAATTTCAGCAAATATTTCTTTGTATTGTAAAATATTTAGCAATTGCCTTAAGATATTAAATGGTTTATCGTAACTTTTAAAATCTTTGGTGATTAATCTTTAGCTTACATTTAACCTTTGTTGATAAATTGCTGTTCAGATACAAGTCCCCCCAAAAATTTACTGTAAAAATGTTCATAGGAAATACTTTCCAAATTATGAAAGACTTGGTATAAAATGTTACTACAGTCAGACCCTTATTTACAGAACCCCTATTTAATGAATTTTTCTTTCCCCCAATTAAAATGAAGGCAAAAAAAAAACATTTATTGAATAATTAACCCTATTTTAACAAATTATTTCAACAGCTGAAAACATTATTTTTATTAGTTTTGATTAATATCTAAATTGTGTTTCTTTAAATGACTTATTCTTTTTGTCTGGAACAGAAAGAATTTTTTTTGTAAGTGGCAAATTTCGACAGGGAATAGTACAGTCCATTTTTAGACTTGTGTTAGACAAGTGCAGATGAGTCATGAGTGTAATTTACTGTGTGAGTTTTTAATAGGAATGGAAAATTCTGTTTTTTTATCTCATCTCACTCCACAAATGCAGGATATATTTTGCTCTCTTTCTTGAGATAAGTAAAGTTTATTATATGGTAAGGTTTTTGCGGAAAAATTTGTTTTTGAAAATTTGTGAAGCATGGCATGGCAGATTGTTGGAAACAAAAAAAATTTTCCTTTGATTGAAAAGCTTAACACTTTATGTGAAATTACCAGTAACATTGGATCACAAAACACTTTAGCAGAACCTTAAAGAATTTCATTGTCATTAGCTATAATTATTTAATAGGGAACACAAATTGGAAAGGCATTTGCAGAATACAGCGAAAAATTGTCAAAAATAAGAAAAACATTGGAAGTTATCAAAACTGTTATATTTTCCAATTCTTTACATTGCTTGGAAATTGTGAAAATATACCTCATGTAACAGAATACAAGTGACACAGTATTTTCTTCTTTAGAAAAAGTCAAAAGAGAACTTTTTTGAGTTAGGAATCAAAAAGATTGTCAAACATCTAATAGTCAGTATTTAAAAATTTCCAATTAACTGTGGTGTAATAGTTTGCTTTTAATATTTTTAGTTGCTGAATATAAAGTGTGTGATTTGTAGCTATGGAAATTTTTTGTATATCTACATTTTATAAAATTTCTACAAGACAACTGCAAAAAAATTTGCCCTTTTTTAAGCCTCTGATGTTACAAATAACCCCGAATTGATGAATTAAATGTTCAGTGCCAATGAACACATTAAATTGGGGTTGGATTGTGTTTGTGTATTGAATGTTGTGTGTGTGTGTGTCCAGCTCCTTATTTCTGCCTCAAACAAAGCTATATTGTTCCATTTTTTGAAAATTATATGCAAAGGCTAATTTATAAGATAAATTAATAGGTTGTCAGAAGTTAAAGAGTTGTTTTAATAAGTTATATGTGAATAATCATTCACTTTTTCGTTTAACTGCAAAATCTGAATTTGCAAAAGATGTGATAGTGCTGTGTTGTCAAATACCAAATTCTAAGCACTATTTCTTGTACATGTCAATTATTTAAATTGAATCAATCAAATCAATTCAAAGAATTAATGATAAGGGAATTTGTAAAAATTAGATATGAGTAACCTAATTTATAAACTGAAAAAAACTATAACTGTTTTATTCATATTAAATAAAACAGGAATTCATTTCATTAAATTTTCAGAATTTTCTTGAATTACTTATTTTTTTATTACATGCACTTTAAAAATATAGCATGAAAGTTATCCGGGAGTACTCAATTCACATAAGAGTTTTAAGTATTAATATATAATAGCATATATAGTTATTCAAAATCATTCATGCTAATTAGCTGGACTGTTTGTTATATACCAATGCATTTGCCAATTGTAGCTCTTGAAAGAAAAAGTATTCTCAAGTGGTGTGTTGAAAATCAGTATGAGCTTGTGGAACTAAATCCTTCACCAGAAAATGAGGATGAAGGTGAGAAGTTTTCATCTTTTCTGTGATTAGAAATTTCATTTAAATGTTTTTATTTTCTGAATATATAAAATGCTATTTTGTTCTGAATTTAAATTGTATTTTTAGGAAATCCATATCATGCCTGTTTTATAATTTATTATTTTATACTTCTGTAAGAAATGTCCATTAGATTTTTTTTATGTATCATTTTGAAAACCACAATATGTCAGACAAATAATTGTAAGAAAACTTTTGTTAATGCATGAGTGGTATAATATGGTAACATCAATTTATTTGTTACCTTTAAGAAATTTTACTGCTGAAAATGACTGGCAAAATAGATTTGCAGCAATAAATATTTCTATTACCATCAATATAAATTAACATCAAAATAATTCATAATCTATATAAATAAAATTTGTTTCCTACTTCCAAATTATCACATCTTATATGCAGCTTAATAAATTATTTGGCGTCTGTGCCATAAAGTATAAAAACTATCAAAAAATGGAAAATAAGAACCTTAAAAAATGTAATAGATTGTCAGATTTTTATATAATACAAATAAAATGGTGTATGTTTGAGACAAAAATAGAAACATATGAGGGTTGGGGCATAAGTTATGGCAACTATTTTTTTTCTTGTAGATATGTAAATGGATCATAAATGTATATGTGTTGTGTGGAAGTTCTGCAGGCATAGTGTGTATGCAGAACAATAGATATCGCTGTGATAACTGGCAGTAGCGCAGCGTGGGCTGATGAAATCAGTCAGTCTCATGTGAGATGGAAGTAACCCATGTTGAGCAGGGCCCTTACATCTAAATGGCCATTCTCCAAGGGAGAAATGCAATGGAATGTCACAGTAAATTAGTGGAAGCCCTTGGGAATAATGCCCTACCATACCATGCAGTAGCACAGTGGGTAGGAAAGTTTCAACAAGGACGTGTGTCAACCAGTGATGAGCAACATAGTGCGGAATATGCTGACGCTGATGGTATTCAGCGCCTCCCACATCGTTGTGGTGAAAGTAGCAGGGGACTACACTGAGGGTCTTTAGGCCCAGGTTTGTAATGTCAACTTTATGTGTACTGTGTTGTCATTCTTTTGCACAGTGAAGGCCATATTGCCCTGTATACTACCATAAATAATTAGTGTGTTAATGATATTTCAGTGCTATTCATTGTCCACACATGTAGTTAACACCTTGTCCTTTCGTCTGTATATGTCACATTTTCCAACCGGACTGGTATCTTCAAGAAAAAAAAATGACTTTTTGCTCCAACTCTCATATATTTCTCTTTGACGTATGACCATGGCCATGGTAACCTAGTGGACATGGTCATAAGCTCATGTTTGGCATGTCATGAATTCAAGCCCTTGTACCACTGAAGGCCCACAGTGTAGAGGGGCTGATGCATGTTAAATCAGTCATGATTGAGTCCTCCTGTTGGCATGGTGTGTTAGTTTGGAGTGAGGTGCCAGCTCAGGTGTCCGTATCCCTCGACTGTGGTTAAAAAATAAGAGGTCTGTTGCCAATAGCCCTCATGTTGCTTTATAGGGCAACATAAACACTAATTCACTTGACTTATGATCACAGCTTGCGATAATAATGGTTACATAATTTTTTACATTATATTACTTTTTGCTTATAAGTACAAAGTAATGCAAATTACATGTTTTTTACATTATGTGTACATGGATGGTTTTTTTTGTGTGTTTTCTATGTTTTATTATTACTATCATCTGAATAGAAATATTGTTTAAAAACAAGCCAATTTGGCTCATGATCTCTTTATCAAAATGGGACTGAATTGTGAATCAAGGAGGCCGTACCTGCTTGTGTTCTTTTTTAAAAATGTAACTATACAAAAGTTGTCATAAATAGTAAAGCGAAAACAATTATTATGCATGTAAAATATGAGGATCCAGAATTTCTAAAAATTAAATAGCTTTGTGATCCCAAAATTGTGTGATCTTTGTTCTATATACATTAAGTTAAAAGATTTTTATTTTAAGGAGTTGTGTTCAGTCTTGAAAATGTGTTAACTATGCTTATATGCTAGACTGATTATATAGAATGGCTTCTTTGCCTATCTTTTGTTTCAATTAATGCTGTTTAGTCTTATTGGTTTGGTTTAATTAAACAATATTGTGTGATGTTTTTTTTTTTTTTGTAATGAAATCGAAGTAGAAATTTTCTAATTAAAAAATTGGTTTTAATCATATGAATAAAATTTTTTTCCTTTCAGTTTTATTGTGTGTTAAATAAAATAATGTAATTTTACTAATTTTTTGTATACTTTTTGCAATTTGTCCCTTTTAAATGCAGAATGTACCCAGCAAAAATTGTGTAATAGAACTCAAATATGTTCAAGAAAATTTTATTAAAAGTTATTTGACCTCTATTATTATTATTTAAAATATCTATTCTCATTTTATTTTTATAAAATTTTTAATTGAATGTACAATATAATTTTCCTCCTAAAAAGTTTTTCCATTAATTAATCAAATAAATTGCATTAATAACCATAGTTTAATTAAATTGGATTGGTGAATGTTGTATTTTTCGCCATTAATCTGCAGAAAATGTTTTAGATTGTTTTTTAAGCTTATTTAAGTTATATGCTCAAAAATATTTGGAAAAAAATATTATAAATGTTTAAATTTTGTAGAATTTATCATTTCATGATCAATTAGAGCTGAAAGTAGCAGAAATGTATCCCATATTAAATTCTTATAAATATTTTAATAATTTTATTTATCTTCTAATCTTTAGATGATGAAAATTTTAAAAGTGCTAAAGGCTATGATAGAGTTATTGAAGCATTGCAATCTTATACATGGGCAAATTTGGTCATGAAAGGTAATTATGTACTTAAAATTTAAAATATTTTAATCATTTAAAGACAAAAAAATCTTTATTTAAAGATAAGATATTCTTTACTTGGTGAATATGTTGGATTTCATACTTGAATTAAAAAAAAATGCTAATAGAAGTATTTAAAAGTTCATTTTTTCCCATCTTTTGGGTTAAATTTTTAAAAAATGTTGTCTAATGTATATTAAAAATATAATTTTTTTATCCTAGAATTTCCCTTTTCTTTTTCTTTCTTTTTTTTTGCATGAAAATTCTGTTATAGTAAGATAAAATTATTTTAAAATGTTATTTTCTCTTAAGATTTTTTAAATGACTGATAGGTTACTATTTGTATATCAGTTAATCCAGTCATTATTTTATGTAATACAGTTTTGACAATTTATCTTGTGTTTTGTTTAAAATAATCTCTCTCACACAATTTATTTTTTATTAAGAACAGTTAAGCTCTAGTTCAATATGATGCATTTTTAAAAATTTCTTTACATTAGTAAATGTAATTTTTATGATCTGAAAACATGTTTTCTTTAAAATAGATGAAAAATTTGTTGATGAATCTCCAAAAAAAGAAAGTGCTGAAGGCATAAGGGAATCAGAAGGTAAAAGTAATACTGATATTTATTTTGAGTTAACATAACTTTTTAAAAATATGACTTTCACAATTTCTTAAATTTTATGAATTATATTTAATGTATTTTTTAATTTGAGGAATAAAACCTAAATTTTGTTAAGTTTTCTTAGGCTAAGAAGCATTTTAATATTAATTATCCTATTGAGAGCAGTATATTTTACATTACTCATTTGTGCTTCAAGCTGCCCCCCCCCCCCATTTTTTCTGGTATGAAATATTTTCTATATTTCATCTTATTTTCTTAATGATTAGTTTATATGTAAATTTACCTGTTAAACTGTTTAATGTGTGGTTGTGAGCCATGAGTGTTCATGCTCACAAACTCATGGCTGGCATTGTTTCTATCAAATCATGGGTTTGCATTCTGATACCACTAGCGACTCACCATGTAGAGGGGCTTAGAGTCCTTCCTCTCTCAGTGTGGTTTGGAAGTTAAGAGAGTGGTATCAGCTTAGGTGTTATTAACAATTAAACTTTAAAATGGTGTTCTTATAAAATATTTCAAAAATTTAAAAATCTTATATAAATGGATATGTGTTATGTTTACTTGAATTTGTATCAAATTAGGACATCTTTTTCCAAAGTTTGGGAAAAGCTTTTTGACATTCGGCAAAGACACAACTTTTGTTAAGAAGTTAAAAGATTTTTTATATCTCATTTTGTGAAAAGCAATACAAGTTATATTCCGATATTATTTAATAGGTGTGACCAAGGAACATAATTAAGTACAAATTACAGTAAGATTTACAGAGTATTAGCAGGGAAAATTTATCCAATAAAAAACTGGTGTTTTTCTTCAGATCAAACCAAGAATATTGCTATGTACTATCAAACTATATCTGTTCAATGTTGCTTGTATGTGCCATCATGTTTTTTTTATTTTTATTATTTTTTTTATGATAAATAATAATAGAAAAAGAAAATCTCATTTTGCTTACTTAATAACACTCATGGATGAAAAATCTCTCATCAAGAAGTAAATTTTCAATGAAGTATGTGCATATTTTTGACTTGGACTGGGAAATTGCATACTTGCAAAAATATATGTGGAGTATTACTGCTTTAGGCTTTTTATTATTTTTTTTACATAGTTGATTAATTTTCTCTTATAATTATTGCAGTTTCTTATTTGTTTATATATAATATTTAGGGAAACAAATGTTGTGTAATTCAATGTTTTCCTGTTACAGATGCTGCCAAGGAGACAAAATCTTCTGTTTCTGAAAATAACAAAGATTCCTCGTCTTCAGAAGAAAAGGGATGTAAAACAATGAATGTAGATGGAGAAGGTAAATTCATTTTAATAAATACTTCTATATATATATAAATCAAGTATCACAATGTCTTAGTTTCAAATTAAATTCTGCCACTTATTTATTTGCTGTGCATTACTTATTTATAATTAAAGTGCAGAATTAAGGGCCCTTTGGATTTGGTGATTTGTTGGCGACCTGAATTGGTTGCCAAGCAACTTAATTTAAACACATCACTAATAACTTTATAAGTATTTTTTATACTTCTCATTAATATTTCTTTATTTTCATTGTGAAATTCAACTTTGTAATTTCTTATAAAACTTATCGGTAAATTATAAGTTGCTTGGCAACCGATTTTGGTTGCCAAAAAATTAACTTCCCCAAGGGGTCTACCTATTCTACACTTCAACTGCTAAAGTTGTGTCTACTTTAGTGAATTTGGGATATAGTGAACTTTTTTACCTATCCCTAATGAGCTCTTATTTAATTTGTTATTTTAAATGTGCTTATACTGAACTCTTGAGAAAATAAATATCAACTGATAGTGAACTAATAGTATTGTTCTTCATATTTTTTTCCAGTTATCCTAATAATTTTATACATATATGTCCTTTCACACAAACTCCATTCTTCTAACCACTCCTTAGAAAAATAGAATAAAAAAAATAATAATGAAATGGATCATATATAGAGAGCATCTTCTTTCTATTTCAAGCAATTGTTTTCTTATCCATGCAAGCACTTAAGCAAGTCTCATTGATAAATCCTTCAAAGTGAAAATACTGAGTGATTGCTTTCTCCAAATTGAGGTTAGCAACAATATTCCCAGCCTGTGTTATGTGTTTATAAGTCAAGGACCATTTCATTCTGCATTAAATTCACAAGCCTTACTTTTTTTCCCCTGAGTTATTTTTTTCCCCTCTAAACTCTCCTTGTTGCATACTGCTGCCATTTTTTTTTGTTTGAAGTTACAGTTTTATATCATATGCAGTGATTTTTTTTTCATTGTATTTAAGTATTATATGTATCCTTCTACTCAAATTCATAACATTATTATATCATCACAGTTTCTGGAGGTTCCATGATGTTATGCATGTAATGATAATTTTAGATGTGAGCATATGTATGTATGTATAAGTGATTTTGATTAAATTTTCATTGTAATTTAAAAGTTATCCTATTTCAGAATGGAATGATTCAATAATTCTCCTTCATGCTAATTATTCTAAATATGAAATGATTACAGTTTTTTCAAGATCTATGAGAAATAAGTTACTCATAAATCTACTCATGAATCTCTCCTTAACAAAATCTTTGATTCTGTTTTGTAAAAATGTATTAATGCTGCTAATTTTACAAAAGTTCTACTTTAATACACTTGTACATACATGGATATCCACAAAATGGTTTTTTTTTTTTAAAGTTTTTTTTTTTTTTTAAAGATTTTTTTCAAAACAAATAATTGATTTTTTTTATATGTTAACATTTTTAAGTCATATTGTCAAGTGAAATAAAAAAATAATTACTTCCATTGAATGAAAACAGACCATAATACTTATTGCATTTACTTATTGTGTTTTTTTCCTTAAATTGTGAAAAATTTTGTTGCAGAACTTGGTTTAGAAGAACATTTGTTAAATAATGTTTTAAATGGAGAAGACCCAGGTGGTGAATCTTTTGAAGCTTTGTTCTCTAAATTTGCCAGCATGAAAGGTAACTGCATCATTTTAAGTTATGAATGAAATATCTAGATTTTATACAGGCATTTTTTTTCTTGTGCAACTGTGTGCTTGTTTATGATTTTTCAAACATATTGATGAAGGTTAAATGTCACGATAAGCTTAAAATAATTAAATTGACTATAATAAAATAACCCTTGGAATATATTGATTCACTTTTTGTATTTAATTAGTGATTTCAATTAAAAAAAATTATAAAATATAAGAAAATTTATATGGTTGATCACATCTTCAACTTGTAAATAGATTTTTTAGTTTAGAAAAATATACTATGGAAAAATTATAACATGAAAGAATTATACAAATTAAATGAAACTTTCAGAAAATATAAAATGGGCTTAGAAAAGGAAAGATAAAAGTTGATATAATTTCTGATTCTGAAAAATTGATTATGTTCACTGGGAATATCATAAGTAAGTCACAACAGTGTTTTCCGTATGACCAGAGACTTTCATATGATTTTTATAGTAATTGTTAGCTCTTTCACTATCTTTTCCTTAGTTCATCTATCATTGCTTAGCAAGAGCTTTTTTCAGCAGATCAGAGATACAATAAATAATTCACAGTTGAAATGTCAGAGGACTGTGTTTTAATATGTTGAAAAAGTACACAATTGTGTGTAAAAATTACTCTACTCCATTAAAAATCTTGCAAATTATATGGGACTTACAGGAAAGGCAAAAGATTAGAACTGCAAAGTGATCACACATGAGGGAACCTAGAAACTGTGCCTGAACTTGCAAGTAAAAAATATATTAGGGTGTGTTGAAAGGTATGTATTATTGTTGTTTGACTGCTGTAAATGGTTGATTAGGCTTATAAGCCAGGGAAAAATGCAAAGTAACTAACAGAGCTCAAACAGGGATGTATGATTGGCTTTCTAAAGGAGGGGGGGGGGTAACAACTTTATCATGAAATCACCACAACAATGATACACATGGAGAATCTGACAGGCCAACCTCCCAGTAATGAGCTACACAATATGACATCACCACAAGATGAAATACACTTTACGTATGGCAAGGACCACAGCATTTAAGTATGCCTATAGGTGTGTCATTTTCTGCCTCCACAGTTAATCTCTGCATAACTCTATTAATGTTGAATCAGATACTCCTGGTTGCAAAAGGCTCACCTGCATGTTGATTGACAACAAGTTGTCTCCTCAGGTGAATTCCACTATTGTCTGAACTGTAATGATAGAAATGCAGTGATAAGATTTTACAGAGATGAATGCCTTTTCCCAAAATGTTTGTGTTAGTTGTAGCCTAGTGGTTATGGTAACAAACTCATGGCCAGCACTGAGTCCTGATGCCACTTAAGATCCACAGTGCAAAGGGGCTAATGCTCACTAAATCTGTTTGGGCTCATATTCCTAATTTTGACCTGATATGGAAGTTTAGAGAGTAAGGTACCAGCTCAGGAATTATCCTTGTTTTTTGACCGAATTGTCAGGAATTGTTGCTTTAGAGTTCATCATTTAATCTATTCATTTGCGATTCTTTAAAAATATCTTATTCAGCATCATACTGGATAAATGTTGACTATTGAGTTACATTGATGATCACATTTGCTCCTACTTGTATTACCCCTACTTAAAAACCCTAAATAATGGGTGCTACATTCCCCCCCCTAGTTGGTTTGGTGCTGGCCTTGAATGCCCAAGTCCACTGGTTCGACTCCGTGCCAAATTGGTGGATTTTCATGATGCAGAAAATTGAGTGTCCATGTCATATGATTATATGGCATATTAAAGATCCCTAGTGTGTTTGTTTGGCTTGGGTGCTCTTAGCAAAATTAAATTCCATGTATGATTTAGCATCCTCATAGCTCAGATGCCTCCCTCTGTGGAAGATACTGAGTGTCAAAAATAAAATTCAGTAAAATAAAAGATCAGTAGTTCAGCATGTCTGGGATTATATCATTTGGGAAGCCACTCTTGCTCTTGTTGGACAAAGAGTACAGCTGGACTTGAGCATCATACAGAGGCCATCTGAAATGTCATTCACAATCTATATGATTTAATGCCACACAGTTCTCATCACAGTACTAAATGTCTGTAAAAGATATTGATTTTCAGCGTTATTTTGTTTTGCTCCTCTGTAAGTTTGCTTATTTATTTTAATCATGTACTTTTGACAATTCTTTCATAACATTGCAATTTTTATGTTCAGTATTTTTTCGGGAAAATATTTTGTAATTAAAATTTTAATGCCATTATATAATTTCACTCATTTTATTTAATAAATATGGTAGACTCTATTAAATTTAATTAAAAAAAAGTTTATTATTTGTTTAGATTTACTAAAAAAGAAATCCTTTTTGTATAATTTGTTTAAATTTTTTTTTCATAGAAAAAGCAGCTGGCCTAAATAATGAAGAAAAGAAGAAATATGCTGAAAAAGTAATCTAATTTTTTTTTCATAGCTTTTGAATATTCTAACCCAGTGATGGTGAACCTATGACCCGTGTGGGTCAGACACTGACCCACGCAAGCTTTTTAACTGACCCATGACTGCTAGGCAACCGCTTGTTTGTTTACTCGGGTCTATTTAGATTTTCTAATTTGTGTGGATTATTTATATTCTATTTGTATTTTTTCAAGCTCTGCATTGACACAAAAGCAATTTAAACGCTGTCTATAACTTTCAGTTTGATCATTACAGTTCCAAAGATACGCAAATGACAACAAATGTATACGAAAGTATGTAGTATTTGAAATAAAGAAAAAGTTTTTACAAAATATCAAAGTGTACAATTTTGCTCACATTTTGTTGAAAAAAAAAAATCCATAAACCAAAGCAAATAAAAATACTTAAACCACTTTCTTTGGATAAAATGCACATTTGTAAGGTTATGCTCAGTTATGTTTGTAGAAAGAGTCTTCCATAGCACTTGTATCGTCCCCTGTCTGTTACACCTTGTGAGGCGCCAATGGGCACCATGCTTATGTCTGTTATTCTCGATATTATCAATATTTGGCTTGCAATTTAAGGCACACCTGCACCTGTCAGTACCAGTGTTGAACTTAGTGGCATCCATTTTGAACACATTTGAAAGTAATGTATATTGATGTGTATGTATATTAGGCATGTCAATTCAAAATTTCCTCTCAAAATTATTGTATTCTAAATATAAATATTTTTAATTGCAGCCCTGTACTATGTTGGCGGTTAAAAAATTAAAAACAGGCCATACAAGTTCCAGGTCATATCAAGCTGAATGGTTTAATAAATATGGTGTGATTGATAGGGATAAAATGGTTATATGCGTAATTTGTCATGGAAAAGTGACTTCATGTATATATAATAGAAAAAGAGATTTTAAAACCTTACATTCTATTCTCTGTATGTCAACAGATAAAGAAAAAAAGTTTTTTGGTTCCAAAAAGTAACATTACAGCTGCTAGTTTTCAAGTTGCCCATTGCATTTCTCGCCATGGGAAACCTTTTCAGAAGGAAAATTTGTAAAAAAAGCGTTTCTAGAATGTACTCCTATATTGTTTGCTGATTTTAAAGAAAAATATTTGATTATATAAAGCGTATAAATGAGTTGCCTATAAGTCGCAATATAATTAAAAATCAAGTATAAAATTATAAAGAATTATTTTTTCGCAAATACATAATGACTTAAATTATGCAGAAATGTATTCAAATGCTTTAGGTGAGAGTAATGATGTAAATGTTTATGCACAATTAGCAGTTTTTGCTCGGTATAAGTATGGAAATGCAATGAAAGCTAATAAAACTAATAACGTTGAAAGAAAGTGTACCGGTCTTGATATTTTTACAGAATTTGATATTTCATTCAAAGAAATAGATATTAACCTCCAGAAAATAGTTCTGGTATGGTAGGGAAAACATAGAATTTATTCAGTATCTTAATCAAAATATTTAACATTTTCTGATTGAATTTCATTGTATCACCAAGAAGTTTTATATGCAAAGCTTGGTTTAAAAAACATTTTTCCAAAGTATATGATATCACTTTAATAAAAAATAATCAACTTTATAAATGCAAGAGCTCTTTATAAATGACAATTTGCACAATTCTTAAAGGAAGTTGAATGCCAATATTCAGGGATTTTGACATACAACAATGTATGATGACTTATTTTCGGTCAAGTCCTTGATCGCTTTATAACGTTATAAGAAGAAAAGCTCTTTTTTTAGTTGAAAAAGACAATAGTTTCAATGAATTATCCAGCGTGCATCAGTTAAATGATTTTATGTTTTTATATGACATCATTCAGCATTTTAATGAACTGAATAAAAAAACTTCCAAGGATATGGAGCAATTGTTTTAAAAAGATGTTTGAAAATATTAAAATATTTATGACGAAACTTGACATCTTTACTAAGGATTTGAAAATGAAAATCATGAAATATTTTCCTCAATTACAAAATCATTTTCAAAACACAATAATTTTTGAAAACTCCGTTGACATTCCAGAAAATACAATTAAAAAATATTTAATGATTATGCAGGAAATAAAATAAACTTTTGAGAAGAAATTCAATCAATTTAAAGGCATGGAAAATACATTTCACTGTATTTTATATCCCTATAAAACAGAATTTGAAACAATGGAGTTGACCTAATTTATATAGATAGGTATCGATAATTTAGAAATGGAATTGGTTGAATTGCGAAACATCGTAGTGTGGAAAACAAAATTTAAAGACTTAATTTCTGAAGTAGAAGTAAAATTGTGAGAAAGTAATACAGAGATAATATTTATAATAAAATAAAAATATTCAAAATACTATATTAAACACACGTATGGGATTCTTTACCAAATAATTTTATATCAATGAAAAAACTAGTTAATGCTCTTTTAATGATGTTTGGGTTCACATATTCATGTGAAAAGTTGTTTTCTCCAATGAACTTTGTAAAATCTTCTAATAGAAATATAGAATCAACAGGGAATTAACTGCAAAATGCATTAAACTAATGAATACGAAGTATGAACCTAATTTTAAAAAAAACTATCTTAAAATAAACAGCTACAGATTTCTCATTAAATACTTTATAATCAATTTTGTTATATATATATGTGTTACTCCTTGTTCATTCAAATACTTATTGCAATTTGCACCAAACACTTAAGAACTGTTAACCCCACTAAAAACTTATAAATCGTTAAATCACGCCCATACCCGTTAAGCCAATTGAATTTTAAAGAGATGTTTAGTTTTAAAATACTCCATTAAAAATTATTAAACTTAACTCTGGTGGAAATAGGCATTAGTGACCCTCGAGCTAGTACTAAAAAAAATATGAATAAAATTTGATCCACATCTCCAAAAGGTTCGCCAACCCTGTTCTAACCTATTTTAAACATTTTGTGACTCTTAATTTGACACTGAGTTAAAATTTGTAAGTGAATTGAAATGTATTATTTCTAATTTGGTAACAAAAATTTTAGTCAAATATTTATTAGTATGCAATATTATTACTTTAATATATTTGTAAAACTGGCTAGAAAAGTAATTGTAAAATTTTTTTGAAGCAAAAAAAACTGGTTCATTGGAATAGAGTTCTTTGACAGGAAATAAAATAATTTATGTAGTGATGTGGTGAAGAAATGTATATTATTAGCTTGAGTAACTTTGAAAATCCAGTTAATAAAATTGTAGTGATTATTTGGATTGATAATTATTTAAATAATTTTATTTCATTCAAACTTTATGACTTTTATCATTAAATCTTTATTTTGCTTCAAAATGCCAAATTCTTTGTATCTAGTTTTAAATATGTCTGTAATTTGCTGTGTTATAGGTTGCTATTGCATTTTGGCGTGCTATGGGTGGTGACGAAGATGAGATTGAAGGTCTGGATGACAGTGAATAATATTATGTAAATATCCATTTGTATCACACATTGTATATATGATGTATAAAAAAAATCAGTAAATAAATTAGTAGTAGTGTATTGTTATAACTGATTAACAAAAGGTTATGTATTAGAAGTAGATTTAGACATTGGTTTTTTCAGAATTTTATCACAAAAACAAACAAAAAAAAGTCTGGCGTAAGGCACTTAAACATCTTGCAATTACTTGTGCTATGGGATCATTTTCATATCATATTCGTTTCTCTTTTAAACTTAATTTAAAAAATACTTTTCCAAAATAAAAATTAACAGTAAAAGGAATTAGAATGTTTTTCATTAAAATTTTATTTTAAACTAAAGATAAAACTAACCACTTTTTATAAATTTTTAAAATTTTTATTGAAAAATTGTTTTATGAATAAATGGATTTAGTGAGACTCAAAGGATAATTCATAATACAGAAAGCGAATTTTTCTTTCTTTCTAAAACATAAGTAAATAAAGAACTTAGTACTCGTATAAGAAAAACATAAATAAGTAAAATTACTCTTGCTTTAGAACAATGTTAGAAACTTGTAACAAGTTCTTTTAAATATCTTGGGCTTATTAACAAAGTTTTTACATTGGTTAAACTTGGCAGACACACACACATGATATACTTGGTTTACGACAATGATGTGAAAAAGAAAGTTAGACTCTGAAGTATGAAATTTATGATTCAGTTAATGAATTTTAACACACTACAACATAAAAAGAAAAAGGGTTGAGACATAATATCTTTTTGATTATTAACTACATAAAGAAATGTAATCTTTTTATATTGATGATGTTGAATTATTTTCTTACTTTTTTTTAGAACTGGCTAGCCTTTAATATTAAGTCATTATTCTCATAGTGGTACAATGAATTTCATGGTGATTAAAACTTGACAAAAGCTCTGTATGAAAAAACTGAAGAGCTCAATTAAAATCTATTTTGCAGTCTTTACATTGAGGACCTCTTGACCTTGGTTAAAAATTACAAGGTCCATTGTCAATAGCATGTATGTTGTTTCAAAGGGCGATGTTAATAAGCATTAAATCAATCTTGCATTGAGCACTTGAAAAGGTACAAAAACATAAAGCCATATATAAATGCCTTTTATTAATCACTAAACTAGAAACATTGACTTAATTCTATAATTTTAAAAAAATATTGTTCTAGTCTTTTCAAATTTGTTTTGAGTAGAACTTTAATACCAATTATTTTTTAAGTAGAAATATGAGGTAATCAGAATGTTTGACCAATAAGAAGGTACACTGTCCATACTTACACCCACTCCACTACTATTTGTATGATAGATCAGTGTAGCTGTACTTTGGTTGTTGGTAACTTATTTTTCTTCTGTTTGTTATATTATTAGGAGTCCTGGCTTGAATATAATCAGCAAAGCTATAGCACTCCCAATTTAAAATCATTATCACATTGATTTAAATTTTCTGAATTTAATTTAAAAAGCTTTATTCTTTTTTTATTAATTTATCTTTTTTATGCTTAATTTTAAATTTAATAATTATAATGAGGAAGTTGTCAATCTTTTTGGAATAGTAACTCTATCATTTTAATGCCTTTCATCCTGGTGCTATCCTTGAAAATTACCTCATTTTCTTTTCCTTAAATCAAATTTTAATTTCCTAAAAC
>BMAV01005479.1:16347-30457 GCA_019973955.1 Trichonephila inaurata madagascariensis | reverse complement strand
TGTTTGGTTTCGTCCAACACGACTACCGATTTCCCTGAAAGATAATCCACAATCTTGGTAGGCCACTATCCTTCCTCTGTCGAACTCGGATACTTGATCAAAAGCTGATCGCTGTTTTCTACGACACATAACTCATCGTTTTTTGAAAAAACCCACAAGAAAAACACAATTGCCGAACTTGAAATCGTTGAAATCTCCAATCCTTAAATAGCGCTTTGAGGTGGCGCCACAGGCGCGCGTGATGTGTCTGCGCTAAAATTCTAATCATTTGTATATCTCACCTCCGCTAATGCATGTGGTAAATTTCATGTTATTTGCATGCTTCTTTCAGTGTGTTGCATTTACGGTGGCCAGCAGTGTAGATACAAGTTATTCAAACTATAGAGTATTTCAGTTCTTCAGAATATTTTATGGGTTATGGAGAAGATAAAACTCTACGCGCGCGCGCGTCTCTTTTTGAGTGTTGCCAGCGATCTACTTTCTCCACTCTCTTGGGGTTGGGGGGAGTCCCTTCTTACACCTCGAATTTCACTCGAGATTCGGCTTGCAGGTGGAATCGAGCTGTTTTTCTGATGGCCATCAATTGTCGGCGTGATGTCAGATGAAATGATCTTGCAATATTTTAGGGGTGCATGTGTGGATATGAGCGGCATAATGTTATCTGCACAGGAAAGACGATCTTGCAGCTGCAAGGCAGGAAAGCGTCACTCCAAAAAAACGACAACATTTTCCTGTCTTAATAGTAAAAAAAATGTTGCACGCAGGAACAGTTTTAACCTCCAAGGGGATATATATATATATTTGTGGTGTGCTTTTTAATAATCAGATGCTTATGATAAATTTCGCGTAGTAAATTCAAATTTGAATAAATGGTAAAACAATGTCAAACGACCGACTTTATTTTTTATTTCTATTTCTATAATTACAGTTAGCAACCCACTACGCGATTACGTTTCCATTACTTTACTAGGAACCTTTTCTAATAATTCTCACCATGTCTGCTGCCCTACACAAACACTAAGCGTAGAAGTTTTTTAATCCAAAAAGACGATTAAGAAGATAGCCAAATAACGAACAGTTCTCGAGGTAAACGTGGTATCCTCACACAACTGTTGTAAAATTCTTAATTATATTTTATTTTAATTCTTAATTACTTATAAATCATTACGGTACGTCAATACATTCATTAAAAAAAAAAAAAAAAACTTCACTTTTGGATAAGTTTTATTTTAATTCAATATGAGCTATAAGGTAAATTAATCATAATATTTTTTTGGAAATTGAACTCACTTTTTGTGAATACAGACATTTGTAAATTGGCCTGATATTATTTATTGGTGGTTATTCTTTGATGACTGATAATCACAAATTAAAAAGACTATACAATATTTTTTTCAAAAAGACATTTAAATGTGTCAGAAACATTAAGTTAACTGGCAAATGTTTTAACATTTTTTACTATTTTAATAATCATTACTGCAAATACTACAGCAAGTTATTATTAAAATGCTTAACTAATTTAAAAATGGGTCATTTTTGTAAAAGTGATCTAAGACAGTGCTCCGCAACCTTTTTATTACTGCGGACCGGTCAACATTTGATAATTTTACTGCGGCCAGCTGAGGGTGGGACACGTTGATTATTTATATTTTAGATTGTTTCGATTAACCAATTTTAATTTAGTAACATTTAAACATGCCTTCAGAATAAAATGCAGTTACACCAAAAATGAATAAAAGGGATTTAGTGTAAAGTGATTTTCGTGGAAAGTTGCGCAAATCCGAGAGAAATGCACCGCTTTAAATAAAATGGCAATGGTTTAATGTTCTTTATGCGGCCCTGCATCATTTGATCCACGGACCGGGGGTTGCGGATCACTGATCTAAGATACAAAAGAAAAAAAATTACCCGTTCACCTCAATATATAAATATTAGTTACAGACCAAACACTAGATTTTCATCATCCGATTGCACTACGTGACATAGAAAATGAAACTGCAAGGAGAGGCCAGAAAATTGTGTAAGTTACTGGCTAGACGCATCTGTAAAACATTACATCTGTACGGGTAATGCAAATGTAAAATGCATAGATATCCGGTACACGTTGATAGGATACACAAGAAACCTGCAAAATCTACATAATCTATGTCGTTATAGCTGTCAGGAAAATCATTGTGGATTTCTTTCTTTCTCGGATATAACAGAACGTTAGTGGAAGTTGTTGCAGGAGACAGAATTGTACAAGGGGCACAGTGATTGGGACGGGGGAGACTGAGAAGAGCAGGTTGGTCGATTCATCAAATTTCAGCCGACAATTTAGACGCACCTACGGTTCACCGGCTCTGGCAAAGATGGTTGGAACAAAGAAACTTAGAATAGCCGTAAATTATTTTACACAATCTCATTGTTCCCTATAAAATTCACGAGCTTGTAGATTTTGAAATTTCATCTAGAACAATTGCTTAGTGTTATAAGTCAAATCATGCTGGAGATGTTTTAAGTCAATCCGATGCCTATTGGTTTTATGGAACAAGAAGCTACATTAGTCGCATGATAACTGAGCCACGTGTTTTCGGCCAATCAGTTCATAAATTAATGCGACGTCATAATTAGGTCATAAATATAATCACGTGTTTCCAGCCAATGTGTTCAACTTACTGTTGCCAACGTTTACTTTTTGCAGGAACTTTCTTTTAGAAAGTATATATTTGTCAGCGATATAATAATGCACATAGTTATGCAAAATGCACTTTAAAAGTATATGTATAATGTAAGTATTTTTTTTTTTAAATTTTGGAAACTGTTTGAATAATTTTTACACGTGAACTCTTTACCCAATCATCAAATTTTAAATGTTATCTAAACTTTACAAGTTGAACAACTAGTATGTCATTTTTTAATCAATGAGAAACACGTAATTGCCGTTATCATGCGATCATCATGAATTTAGTCCATTGATATTAACCCTTAAAGGCATTACTCTTTTGAGAACTTACTCGTATACCCCAATCATTGTTAACAAATCTTAGACATGAAGGATTTCTTTTAACGTTTTTGTCTGTCATCTTACTGAAACACATTTTTATGCATAATAGCATACTTAGTAGCGTCGAACTGGTCGTGGTGATGATAATATCGATAGCAGTCATTTGATTTTGAACGCACTTGGCGATGTCGCTATCTGATTGATATTGGAGTCAGATCTTACAACTTTCATCACAGCCAAGTGAAGAGGATTACACCTTGTCTAGTTGCCACTTTTAAGTTTACAGTTCTGGTCTAGATTTTTAATTTCATATGAAAATTTTGAAACTCGGTTAAATTTTAGCATTCAGTCACTTTTATTGTTTCATTGGGCAGTCTTTAGTGAAACCAAGCTTCGGAAATTTCGAAGTGGAACATCACGAAAATGACTTAAGAATCCTTATTGATCTTAAGCTATCCTTATTTGAGCTGATTTGGAAGCACGTGAAATAGAAGCAGATAATAGAAAAGTTCGTAAGTGATTAAATTGTGTATTTTTTTTTATCATTGCTCTTTATAATTTCTCTTATTTTATATCGCCTTCTGTGTTCCTTGTTTTGAGTGATCAAAGACATTGTATTCGACCCGTTTTGCGAGTTGTTCAATTGCAACCTTTTTGTTTATGAAGTGATTCATTCTGAAAAACTTTTTCGAAATGGAACAACGTATTTGTTCCGATAAAAGCTCAAATTTATTTAATTTATATACACCTTAAACATTGTCGTTATCAAACATGAATGCATAACTACTAATAATACAATTTTTCTCTAAAACATATTTAATTCAGACCATTATTATTCCTCAGACAAACATTAAGACGTAATTCCAAAAGAGCTATTTTTACTTTTTAAAACCTACTTGCATAAGTACGCCAGTTACATCATGTTGATGGGTAGAAAATGACGAATTTCCCTTAAAAACCTTGAAGCGAACAGATAAGTATATACAAGAACTAAGTAACGACCCATTCATATTAATTAAAAATGCGAACATAAAGATTTCGCAGATAATCCATCACGTCAAACTCTACCTAATGAATTCCAAAGCAGCATTTTGCAGCCTACAAACAAAAAATTATCCACAACGTGTCTTTGTAGTTTGGCGAACTTCAAAACGACGCGACAGATTTTTCCCTGTCAGTGACCACTGAAGATTACACAAATTGAAAATCCATTAAATAAGTTCTTTATATTTTAATTCTTTTTTTTTGTCTCTCTTTGTCCAAAGGCAGTGTTTGTTCAGGCTTTGGTTCCAAGTGTTACCTAATACCTCTGTTCTAAAGGCCATCGGTTTGTTTCCTTTTGAATGAAAATTAAAGTTCTTTTTCGGATGAGTTTTGAAGGACGCGTCCTTTTAGAATGGTTCTTTTTTGAATGGGGGAGGGAAGAAAATGCCGTGGCGTGCCGGGTGCAGAGCACGCAAAGGAGAGCAGCATCCCGCAGATCTTCCTTTTAGTGCTCACCACACATTGTTTAGTTGTTGGTGGACAGCTGGAGAAAGAGTTAATTCTGCTCAGAACTGCACTGCCAATGGCGGGAATGGTATACGTATACTCGATAAAATACTGAGGTGAGTGATTTGCTATTAAATTTTTTAATGCAGCAAATAACAGTTCATTTTATTGGTAGCGAACAGTACATTTTTCAATTTTATATTGATGCTCTTGTAACATGGCGTAAAAAAAAAAATTTAGAAATTCAGTAAAGCTAGTTCCTTATACCACACGGCCATACCCATTCGGCTCACATATAATATTCGCTGGTATCCATTGTGGCCACGGTAGCCTAATGGTTATGGTCACGGACTCGTAGCTGACGTATCATGAGTTTGAGCCCTGGTGCTACTGAAGGACCCACAGTGTAGAGGAGTTGATGCACGTTAAATTTGTCGTCGCTTAAGGTCCTCACGTACTTCGGAAAGGGGATGCCAACTCAAATATTCTTGTCACTTGAACAAAGTTCAAAATTACGAGATCCATCATTAGTAGCCCTACTGTTGCTTTTTCGTTCGAAGTTAATAAACTCTCACACACTCATTGTAGAATGTTTCAGATTCTCATTGGAACATACACATTGTTTTAATCAATATCAGTTTAATATGTATCTATCTTTATTATGCATATTTTAAAAAAAAAATGGGGAAATTAAAGGCAGTTTTTTAAAAATTTTATTTAGTACGGTGTATCATATTATAACTGTATTGTAGACAGGTATTCTCAAAAATTCTGAATCGCAGTCTGACTCTGACCAGGCTCTTGTCTTGGCCAGGGCCTTCGCTTCACATGAGGGGGGGGGGGGCTGGGGCCAAACTCAACTCACCCTCATTAAGATCGTGATCTGAATAATTTTAATTTTCAAATGTTATTTACGAATATATTCTCTAAAAACTGGGAATTTCAAACTATATTCCAACTGGCCAAGCTTACATTATTATACCATGTCCGTGTCTAGGCTCACCATCATTACTCATTTAGTCGAAAGGAGGCAGTCGGTTTGTGCCTAGATTTGTGAGTCATGCCCACTTATTTATAACGGGTCATCGTTTATACAAATATTTGATAAATTATGCTATATACTGCTTTCTGAAAAAGGTTGCAAATGTGGCCTTTTTTTGCATAGGAGCCCAGAGACGCAAGAAATCTTGAGACGTCATTGACTTTGACCACATCTAAAATGGAACATCACTTTCCAAACTTACACTCTGCTCCAGTAGTCTGTAACTCAGTTTAATGTATCCATAAAATTTTACCTCCAATATTAAACAAGTATAATCAGTTCGAATGTTAGAACTCTAATTCGCATTTTGAAATTCTTTAAGCTCCCTGTTTTGCCCGTCTCTGGAAATTATACTAATATTTTTATTTATTTTCTAATTTCTATATTTGTATATTTTTTTTTATTAAGTCCTTAGTAATTGTTTATCTACCTCGTACTTTAAATCAACAAGAGGAATATTAAAAGAGGAGTTGGAAACCTCTCTCTATATACTGACAATGTTAAATTGACTGTTTTCGATGTACCTTTTCTCAAAATCTGTTTATGTGTACTTGCTTGAAATTTTTCATACACAGTTAAAGTTTACTTTTCTCATTTTAGTGAAATGAGCTTTTAGCTAATTTTGAATTTTTTAATAATTTATGAAATATTTTATCAAACATTGCGAAATTTGACCCATTTTTTACATAAAGAAATTGTAAAAAATAAATTTTTTAGTTTCTTACGAAAAGCTCATTTTAGTATATATTAGCCATCATTATAAATATATCATAAAAAATTTACATACATGTGAACAGTAGTTTCTCAGAAAAGGTACATCGAACATCAAAATTTACATTTTGAGATAAATTGATTTTAAGGCTGTCTTCGATAAAAGTACGAGAGCTTGAACTAAACTCGAAGCGCATTTTCAGACAGAAAAATGCCTCAATTTCCATAGAAATTTCCAATATCTTAGCTCATACTTCTGTTAACAATACAGCGTTTTTAAAAATTTCAAAATATTCCATGAATATTTCCTTTTTCGTTTTAATACGGGAAGGTGTAGCCCATTTAACATTACGATATATGAGAAAAAACACGAAGCACATTTTATACCAGAAAAAATGAATCAACTCGGTTAAAAATGGGAAGTATGATAAAAAATACTGCTCTTTAAAGGATAGTGAAGCTAGAATATCATATTAATTTTTAATTTCTTTTATATCTGAAAAAATGTTCCAAATTCGGGTACTATTCTTTAACATTCACCGAAAACAGCCTTAATGTATACAGTAGGCTTCTAATCGGCAAGTAAATAAAAAAATAAAAGGCTCAATTTACAATAAAAGACGCATGTTTTGGTTTATATCAGACGTTCAATTTTTAAGCAAAAACGAAGTACTTTGTTTTCATTTTTCGCCATTCAAATGGGCGTAGCCCAGTTTCAACGATTATTTAAAAATATGTTTTCAGGGCTTCTAAGTACCCTAGAGGTTAAAGTAAGGTTTTTTTTAGAAAGATCAAAATCTATGTGCCAATTGAAAACGTAAAAATCTCAAATTGTCAAAAAATAAGATTTTAGCTTTCCAATTGCCCTTAAAGAGGGATCTCATAATTTTGAGCTATGTTCAAATGCCGAGACGAGATCTGATCTGGAACCCCACTCCCCAAACTTCCCCACCACATCCACGGGTGGACTTTTAGCCTCGACAGATTTAACATGCATCAGCCTCTCTAAATGGCGGGTCTTCAGTAGTTTTAGGACTCAGTAGAAGAAAGGTCAGCCACAAAAGTTCGGGACCATGGCCATTATTTTCTCCATAAACGATTCCCTTAGTTACAAAGTTGTTAAGATTTTAGTGTTAAAGCTTCTTTTATTCCAAAATAATATCCACAGAAGTACCCTAATGACTTTTTTACGTTTCAAAAATACTATAAACCTATTTGATTGGTTTGCTCGGTTTAACATCTCCTCGGAGCTAATCTGGAGGTATTGGTGGGAAGGCCTCTTAATTTTGAACATCTAAAACCCGTTAGAATATTGAAGTTGAAGTTAATGCAATCGGTTTTATTTTATAAAATTCAATATTTAAAAGCTGCCTTTTCCTATTGTTAAAAAGTGGGACATATTCTCGGCGTATAAATACAAAATGTATGTTTTGGTGATTTTTGTCCATTTTTAAAACAGGTCAACAGATTATCTTAACCAGAAAATAGTTTTTCAGAAGAAAATCCTTACGAAACCAAAATATCACCAAATTAGTCGTGTATACATTGATACTTCCTTTTAAGGTATCCGACTTCGTTTGGAACCGTGATTTTGTAAAAGCGCATAAATGGATAATTTTCATGATATTTAGTGTCACTTAGATTAGAATACATCTATACTATTGTTTTAAGGACATTTTGACAAAAAAAAATTTATTGAAATACAATACTTTGGCAAAAAATTAACTTAGAATAATTTTTTTTCAAAAAGTTCTCCTTTTGTGAAAAATGCTTCTATTATAATAATATTTTGCCTGTATATAGCTCAGACCTCTCTACAGAGGCTCAACTATAATTTTGTAAATATATATCGTAGAAGTGGGTTTATCCATATTTTACGACAACAGAGGCGAGCAATTTTAAGAAAAAAACGCCGATCATTATTTTAATTGGTTGTAATTCTGAAAATAATGTGAATTTTTCAAAAATCATAGTTGAGCCTCTGTAAAGAGGTCTGAGCTATATACAGGCAAAATATTATAATAGAAGCATTTTTTACAAAAAGAGAACATTTTGAAGAACAATTATTCTAAGTAAATTTTTTGCCAAAATATTGTATTTAAATAATTTTTTTTGTCAAGATATCCTTAAAACAATTTTATACATGTAGTCTAATCTAAGTGACACTAAATATCATGAAAATTATCCATTTGTGCGTTTTTTTTAAAATCACGGTTCTGAACGTAGTCGGATACCTTAACCCATTTTTCAAATTGGTTAAATATTCCCACGCTAATATTAAGCATTGATTTTACTATTTGGTAGAAAACAGCGTATATTTTTGCATCACTAAGCTCTATTTGAATGAATTCATTTTTTCCTGTCTTAACTAGGGTCCTTTATATAGTTCATGGTATTTTAATTCTAAATTGATGCATAAATTAATTTTTTGGTGTAATGAGAATGAAACAAGTCGAAATTCCAATATCTTTAAAACTAGTTGAATATCAAGTTTAAAGTTTGGCTTCTCAAACTCGAAACTCACTTTCATTGGAAAAGAGATAGACGGGGTTTTTTTTTGTTTGAATGTACTTTTAAACATTTAAGGCTTTTATTTTATTACTGCTTTCTCTTAAACGCTTGGATAGTCTTAACAAAAATTTAAATTTTATTCAATGCTAAATAATATTAATTTTTCTAATATCTTAAGTTTCGTATAAAGAAGGATTCTACACTTCATGAGATAACAAGTTCATATTTTACGTTATATTTTTATTTTAATTTTCGAATTCCAATGAAAGCTTCCAAGTTTTTAAGGCTACACAGTACCATGTTTCAGAATTTATTTTGGAATCAATAACTGTTAAAATAATTTGTTTTATATTCGGATTATATTATTAAATAGATTCTGAAAATAAAAAGTCAGTTAGACAAATCATTATTTCACAATTTTAAAAAATTAAATATTTTTGAAGTTTTTATAAAAGGTTAATTTTTTTCAAAAAATCTAATTATTTTAAGTGGTTTATGTTTCTTTGATTATTGGAAACAAAAGTTAATATGAGATTTAAAATTTGTTTCCTTGCTGAATTTTAATAATTATTTTTATAGATAAACCTGGAAAAAACAAAAAATTTTAAAAAGTGTTAGCTTTAAGATTTTTTACAAAAAATAACTAGAGCTCTAAGACTTTAATTCATACTAACTTTTATAGAACTTATATTTGCGAATATCTACAAAAAATTTCAAGACTATCTTGAACAGAAAAAAAAGTCTTAAGGATTAGAAAACACTTCTTCAAATTTAAAAGTCTGAGAAAAACATATTTAAAGTTTGTAAAGGCATAGAAAACAAACAAAAAATAATAACGCCTGTAAAACTCTAATTTTGTAATATGTTATTTTTGAAATTATACTCTACATCAAAACACTGCTTTAATTAATTATGATTGAAAAGATTTTTTTTTAATTCAAAATATACTTTTGCTTAATATTGATAGCATTTGCCATTACGACAGACTGTTCAGCTTTATCTGTACTTAATTTTTTCACAAAAGTTTTAAATTCAAAACACTTTTATACAAACTAATAATGACACAAATTTAAGCTTGAAATCACCAAGTTTGTGTATAATATCTATTTTTTTCTCAGTTTTAAATCGGGGCAGTTTAGCAAGTTTTAAGTTTTTGTCGCGTGGCTTTAAATATTGTATTGCATATATACTGTAATACTATAATATATTTACTCTAATGTAGTTTGGTAATCATGAAAATATTCAGTTCTTTCCACAATTTGTATTCTGAAGTCTCATTGTAGTATGAGCTGAAGGCTGGATTTTAAATTTTATCATTTTTAGTCGTATTCCATTTTTTCCAAATATTATTTCTCATAGCAACCTGAGTACGTTTTGGCCGTGGCATTTTCTCAACAGGAAAAAATTAATGAAAGCAAAGTAAAAACTTTTAAGCTATATAACTTAACTCACACATTGGTGCAACAGCTCATGGGGGCCAAGGCCTACTGTGCCCATGTAAGTATGTGGGACCTTGGGGGCTGAGTTGCATGAGCAGATGTGTCGGTCAAGTGGTCAGTCTGATGTGAAACTCCCAGTGTTAAGTTCCCAAGGAAGCTTGGCACTCATTTATCGACCCACTGAAGGGATGAAAGGCTGAGTCGACCTTGTCCAACCCGGGATTTGAACCTTGGGCCTGTGGTGTGGAAGCGCGATGCACTACCACTCAGCCACTGGGCCTTTTTAAGTTATATAAGCTATGAGTAAAAATAAATATTGGTCTTGAAATCAATAACCGTGAGAGAAAAAAATTTAAAACATATTTAAACAGAAATGATTTTAGTAATGAAGATTTAATAGATATTTCACACACTGAAAAATGTGTTCAAAATTTTTTTAATCAATTCAATTTAGAAATGCAAAATGCTTTAAAATGAAACCGAAACTAAAATTCTGGACTCAGAAAACTTCAAATACCGTAAAATCCGGCGTATAACGCGCACTTTTAACGCAAAAAATTACGTCGAAATTTTGGGGTGCGCGTTATACGACGGGTATAAAAAAAATGATAGTTTCAAAAATAAGAAAAAAGATAAGCATAAGAAAAATTAGACTTCTACAAAGAGCGGACTATTATTTATTTGAAAGAAACGACATGCCTAATGAAATTAAAGGATTCTTGTTTGATTCTAAGAATATACCCTTTTTCATACAAAATTCTAGGATAATACTTCGAATAAAAAAAAAAATGACTTAAAAACATACCAGCATTGTACACTTACATTTCTCGTTCTTTCGTAAAAATGGGGGTGCGCGTTATACGGCGAATATACCTAAACTTTAAAAAATGCAGCTTGGAAAGTATGGGTGCGCGTTATACGCCGGTGTGCGCTATACGCCGGATTTTACGGTATCTTAAGAACTAATGGATTTTCAGATCTGAAATTTTGGGGCTGGGCCATAAAAAATGGAGGGGGAGGAATCGATAATAATAATTTTTTTTGTTACTTTTAGGAAACTGTTATGCTTTAAGCACCCTCAATTTTGATTTATGTATTCATATTTACCAACCCACTTCGCTGAGTATTTCGTGATATTCTGTGACTATGTATTGTTATTTTTTTTAAAGTTATTAATATCTAAATCATATCTTTAAGCTTTCGACTTTATACAATATCATTCTTATAGTCCTAGCTTCTTGATTTAAAAAGGAGAGGATATGAATTTTTAAAACGGAAGTATCTTTATATTTTAGACCCTAACTCCCCCCTCTTGGTAGTCGATTTTTACAAAACCCGTTCTTGGCGGATCTCCACTCAACAAAATAAACATACGTGATTAAAAACAAGTCTGTGAGTACAAAGACGGAAATTTTTTTCTGTGACGCCCACTCAAACCCCTTTTAAGGTCAATTTTCGCAAAACCCGTTCTTATCGAATCATTACTCAACAGTGTAAACATGCCTACGGAATTTCAAGTTTGTAGGTCCAATAATTCCGGAGATATTGTTATGAGTGCATGAGTGAGTCCCTTTTCTCCTTTATGTACAGAGAAAGATGAAGGTAGTATGAAAGAATCTTAATTTTACTTGTTTTTTTGATAAAATTAGAAAATGCTTTTTGTTTGATATTAGTGTAATTTCATATGATTTTTTTTGAAAAATTTATCTGCTTTAATATTTTTTCAATTGCGTACAATATCGAATATATACATACGTAGTCACATTCTGTTGTGTTAAAGCTTTTAAATAAATTTGAAGTTCAGTTCGAAGAATGAAATAGCAAGTTTAAGGACAGTTTTTTTTTTTTTTTTTTAAAAAAAAAGGAACATGTAAAAACAGTTTGTTTAAAATAATAAGAATTCCCATCTCATCAATGATACTTGAAGTTACTCCCCAGAGAAGATTTATTACTTTTTTTTGAGAGATAAATATTTTTATTACAGTTATAAATTACATGTTTATTACAATTTCTTTTTCATTTATCATTATTCATTACAATTGTTTTCCTGACTTTCTAGACATTTCGAATGAATCCTTCAGCCTTACAGTTCCCTGATTTATAAAAAATGATTTTTACGTTTTCCCCACGTTTAAAAATTACTGTAAGGTGTTTAAGTTATTGAAAAAAAATTATAATCAGCTATTAACAATGAAAATATCTGACTTCCTAGACTTAAATATTCTTACAGCCTACATTGAAAATTTAGCTTATTCTATTTTAAAATTCTTAATAAAATAAGGATAATTATTAAAAATATATAATTGAAGCCTTTAATATAATAATAAAGTTAAGGCATACACATCAGAATTTGGATTATTTTTATACATTTTTTTTTTTAGTATTTTGATTGTACAGTCGAACCTCCATATTACGAACCTCTATATTGCGAATTTTTCTACAAAACGAACTTTTCTTGGAACCAAGAACATTTCATGATTTCCTTCGTAAAACAAGCTCCCAATAACGAAGTACATTTTCCATATAATGAACTTTTTCTTTTAATCAAGGACATTTCATGATTTTCTTCGTAAAACAAGCTCCCAATAACGAAGTACATTTTCTATATAGCAAACTTTTTCTTGGAACCAAGAACATTTCATGATTTTCTTTGTAAGACAAGCTCCCAATAATGAATGACATTTTCTATATAACGAACTTTTTCTCCTGTGATTCAATTTTTTTTTATCTCTCTATTTTTGAAGCATTTCTGGACATTTAAAGTTATTCTTTCTTTTAACGCATTTTATGGTGGTTATAAATTTTGAACTAGTTTTATTATTTGCCTAACTCGCCGAGAGCAATAGAATTCTGGGTGTATCATCAAAGAAGTGTTACCTTTACCCTCTATTGTCCAGTTCATTGGAAACATCTTCGTTAAATAAAGTAATATATAAAATAAATGTTGTAAAATAATGTACGTTTAAAATTACTTGTATGCTATAAATTATAAAATGTCCTTAAAATTCATTAATTTTAATATAGAATTATTTTCTTAATGTTGAAAATACAGAGTAGTCATTGACATTTTTTTCCCCTTGTTTTCCTTGCAGTTTTTCTTTCTTTTTTTTTCTGATGGGTAAGATATATAAAATAGATATTAATTTACAAAAAGATATGAATAATTACTTTGTTTAATATACAGTGTTTATGAATTTAAAATTTGTTTTATGTGGTTTATATAAAGTATACATTGAAAGATGAACCTCTGTATAACGAATTCTCCATATATGGACTTAGTGACTTCGTTAAATAGAGGTCCGACTGTATTTTGTTTAATAAAATATGACAGACGAAATAATTCGGAAGTTGAAAATTATAAATTCACTTTTTGTTAAAAAGTTGACAGATGATTAATATTGTGATCTTTTGAATTGTGTAAATGTTTAAAAAATACGAATATCATCACTACGTAATTAACTAATTTCGAAAAATGTATGTTAAAAATGTATGAAAAAATGTTTATCGCGGTTATATCTTAATATTTTCAATACAACTCACTATCGCACTTTTTCGTTGTTCATGTTCTTTAATTATTTGTTTTTCCGCTTTTCTGAGAGGTGTTAAGGTCAATCTCAATCTCAAGCAGATGTATTTTTCACCAACGTTTTATTATATAATCTTATAAAACATTTTTTTTTTATTTAAGCTGACTCATCAAAGGAAATGATTTATCATCAATATTATTTCAAGAATCAACTAAATGATGTCTTTTTTTGGCAGTAAGGTTATTGCTGCTAATTGGTGTGAGTCAATGGCATGCATTGTTATGTAATTATAATATACATTGTGTTGAATGCAAAGCATTGCACTTAAATTCATTGTGCCACAAAAGCGAAATCTAAAACTAATTAACATTTATTTTTCTCCTGTATTAAGGTATCCAACTAC
>BMAV01005479.1:0-15479 GCA_019973955.1 Trichonephila inaurata madagascariensis | reverse complement strand
AAGTCAGGGACGCCTTAAGGCTTATTCAGGCCCTGGGACCCCTCTTAAAAGTAGACAGTATACGTTGTCAAATACTCGTACAAACAATAACCCGAAACAAATAAATGTGCATGACTTATAATCACACAGACCGGCTCGACCGACTGCCGTCTTTTGACAGAATGAGTAATTATGGTGCATGATGGTAGGCCTAGGTCTAAACATGAACGTGGTTATCAAATGTAGCCAGTCGACATATCGTCCAAAATTCTTCCCAGTTTTTCGGAGAATGCAACCGAAAATAACATTTGACCATAGAAATTGTTCGAATCATGATCTTATTAAGGCTGAGCCGAGAACGAGACGAGGCCCTCATTGTGACCGAGGCCCTGGGCCCAGACCCAGTTGGCCCATGCTTTAAGACGTCCCTAGTGAAAGTTCTCTGGTTGGCATGATTTGGAAATTTGGATAGGTGACGGTAGCCTTGGGGTCATTGTCATGGACTAGTGGCTGACATGTCATTTGCTCGAGCCTCGGGCCACTGAAGATCTGCCGTGTGAGAGGCGTAAATACAAGTTAGTCCTGTCGTCGCTGGTTTGGAAGTTTATAGATGGTTTCCACTTCAAATGTCATCCTCATCAAGAAGGAAGCTCGAAATTACGATATCCATCCCCAAAAGATTTCGCATTGCATTAGAATACGACATTGATGAGAAATCAAATCATTGACAGTTGGGAGGTTACCATGTTTATCTCGAGAACTGTTTCTCGATTCAAATGATTTTTCTACTCAGAATTTTTGCTTGAGAGAGCTAATTTGATGAAAATTATTTACTAAGTCACCTACATAGTAAGCTTATAGTGGAAAAACCTTATAGTGGATGGGTTGCCATTTGTAAGTGAAAGAAGAAAAATAAATTCTATCATTTGACGTACCAATTAGGTTGATTCAAGTGATGTCATAGTCACATGATAGTGAAAGCCACGTGATTCTAGCCAATCAATTCAAAAACTCATGTGACGTCATACTCACACGATAAAAACTATCTTGTGTTTCCAACTAATCAGTTCACAAGCTCCGGTGTTGCCAAGTTTTGCTCTTTGCAGAAATTTTCTCTTAAATAGTACATAAGTGTACAAAATGCATTTTATTTAAAAATATAGGCATAAAATGCGCCTTTTTTTTTAATTTAAAAAAAATCTTTTTGAAGAAATTTTTTTTCTAACACTTAAACATCTTTAACCAAATATGAAATTTGAAATTTTATCTGAGTTTTACAAATAGAACAACAAGTAAAATTAGTTTAATGTTTGTTTTGAATTGAATGGAAAACACGTGTTTGTTTTTATCATGTGACTTCATGAATCAAGCCCATTGCATTTTTTTACGACTTTTTAAAATTTGAATTCGCTTCTCTAAATTTTATCGTGAACATTTCATTATTAAAATCCATGTATTTATATATCTCTTTTTTGGTGATTAGAACTGTTCATTGCAACATTGCATATAATTTCTTACATCTCCCCAACTCTTACTTTTCTTATCTAACTATTACGATTCGAAGAAACTCTAATCCTCGTATCACATTGGTCATTTCGACAGATATTTTTGTTTTATTTTCACATTCACAATCTTAGGCTTTCCGAACCAGGAAAATAAGAAGAGACCTAAGTGCGTAAAATCCACTACGACATTACGTATGCGACTCGTTGTTGTAAAATTTCCCCGGTCGTGTCAGAGATAATTAAGGATTTTGTCGATAACTGTCGTTTTCTTTGAGTAAATTGCACAAAGATTTCTAATAGCTGGAAAAATAACAGTGGTGTTTTTAACCTGGCAAGGTCACCCGGTGTTGTCTCATGTGTTTTCGTGTGATAAATATCACTTCACAAAGATGACGCAACCAGCCGACACTTTGAAATAAAAATTCAGCATGGATATCCTCTTCCATTTTGTACTAAATTATGCATTACAGGTTTTTGACTAATTTTGTATTTATGCTTTTAGGTGAAGTACTTTACCTTGAATGTGTGTGTGTGTATGTTTTTTAAAAATATTAATCTTTGGAGTAATGGACCAAGAATTATTTTGGATTTAATTTGCTTCAAATATAGACGCTGCCGCACGTGACGTTTGGTGGAAATTACGCGTTTAAAAAGAAAATATGACGTCATATTTTTTTGAACAATAAACAATCTTTGGTATATACGTAGTATTGTAGGGGCGGATAACTAGTGGCCCGTCAAAATGATCTTGAAACCAAATAGATAGAAAATGTTTTCTATATTTGGTCAACCAACGTATATTTGAGATCTAAGCTTATTCTTAGAGGAAGATCAACAAGAGTAAGTATAAATGCAAGTTGGCTGTCATGACCTTGCAGGCTGTGATGCGAATTTCAACAAGAAATCTTACTGTTGATTAATAAAAATTGTAGAAAAATGTGATAGTACATTTGTCCCATTAAACTGTTTCTATATGAAACAAATAATATTAAAAAAATTGTTTAGGCCGATTCTTACTTAGGTCAACAAAGAAAAAAAGTTTTATTTTAGCTACATTTTATTAAATAGTTACAATTAATATAAATATGTATATAAATATGACAGAATTACAATATTAAGTGGAAATTAATTTTTATTAATTATCATTATAGTATCGTATTGTCATCTAAAACAATCGTGTATATAAAAGTTTAGTTCAACGGAATGCTTTAAGACGCGAGAAAAATTTTATTTTTAAGTTTTGACCCAAGTCGCTAAAAATGAAGCCCCTGTATCTGTAATTCTTTAAATAATTAGTTTCAGTCAATTAATTATGGTTAAATTATCGTATTGTCACCCAAAACGATCGTGTATAGAAAATTTCAGCTTAAATGAGAGCTTTAAAATGTGAGAAAAAAAACCTTTTCAAGTTTTAAACCTAGTCGCCAAAATAGTTGCTAAATCACCAAAAATGGTGCCATCGTGGCTGTATCTGTAGTTCTTTGAATAATTAGTTTTAAACAATTAATTTTTTTATTAATTATAATTAAATTATTGTCGTCCAAAATAATCGTGAATATAAAATTTCAGCTCAACTGAGAGCTTTAAAATGTATTTTATTAACGATTTAAAATTTGAACAAAATATAGGGAGAGTGAACTAATAGTAGGAATTGAATTAAGTGGGCTAGATAATGATATGAAATGATATGAAACTGGCTCAGTAAAAAAATTGAATTTAAACTGCAACTATTTCATTTCTCACTTATATTGATTGATTTTTATGGTACAATTTATACCTTTCTTAGATACAAAGTTTACTAATGAATGCAATCATTTTAAAATGGTGTGGCCCTCTAGTATCCTCCACTTCCGCAAAGTGGCCCTCGAGACAAAATAGTTGTCCACCGCTGGTGTAAAGTTTATTCCTTAATTATTGATGTATTAAAAAAACATTTACATAGTTGTGCCTCAAGTTCTGATACAAAACTTTGAGATCATCAGCTATGATTCAAATGCACCAGACGATTTTAAGATTCGTCGTTTGAGATCAAGTACAATATTTTTCAAAATTTTAGTCTTTCACCCACATGTTGTTCTAACCGGGCCGCATGCGCATGATAGGTATGTCACGCGGTCCACATTCACATAGGCCGCGGTAGCCGAGTGGTATAGGTATCGAATCGTGGCTTGCCTTGTCACGAGTTCGAGCCCAGTACCACTAAAGACCCGCCGTGTAGGGCAGCGATGCACGTTAAATCTGTCGAGAGCTGAACCGTCCTCCCGTTGGTGTGGTGTGGGAGTTAGGAGATTATTTCATGCGGGCCGCAACATGCGGATAATGGAAAAAACACACTACAAAACCAAAGCAGTATTGACAAAAAAAAATTGATCAAAATATTATAAACTTATTTTTGGTTTTTTTTTTAATACTATATTAACTTTTCTATCAAACACACACATAAAAATATTTATTTTTATGAATTTTTACTGAGTTAAAGAATAATTTATATTTTCTTTCATCTATGGCCAAGCCTCTTGCTTACATTCTACTACTAAAAAAAATAAATTGATAGCAAAATTGATGCATTTGACTGCTTAATTGATAGAATTTCCTGTTAAATTTTTTGTACATTGTTCTCAAATAATTGAATTTCTTAGTGCGATGGGCCATGACCGGGCCACTCAAAAAAGGCCGGCAGGCCACATGCGGGCTGCAGGTTGAGTATCACTGTTCTAAATCTTAAAAAAATTGTAGTCTTTCACTCATGTTGCTCTAAATCAAACAGAATTTTATTTAAAAAAATTATAGCGTTTCTCCCATGTTGTTTTAAATCAATCAAAGCTATATTTTTCAAAAAATTGTAGCCTTTCCCCCATGTTGTTCTAAATAAAGTATAGTCTTAAATTTAGAACAGAAATGTGCATAAGATATTTCTCTGCATCAAAAAAGAACAATCCATAGATTTTTAAGGCTCTTAATTCCTTCATCGAACAATTAAGAGATTTTCTGAGAACTTTCAAATAATACTTTCTAAAATTGAAGTAGAATTATCTTTTACTTTTTCCACCTAGCCCCCTCCCAAGTGGCTTTCCACAAAACCCATTTTTAGTCGATCTCTACTCAATAAAATAAACATGCTTGCCAAAATTCTAAATGTAATAGATCAAAAATGGAATTTTTTTTATCAATAAGCTCTAGTAACCGCCTTTGAGAGTCGATTTCTGAAAGACCCGTTCAATTCAGCAACAGATATATATATATATATACCAAATTTCATTACTGTAGGTCTAGTAGTTCGAAAACGGGTATTTTTTTTTTATCAATGCACCGCAAAAGATTGCATTCCTCTCCCCCATAGCAGTCGATTTCCGTAAAATCCTTTCTTAGCGAATTTCCGTTAAAAAAAAATAACATGCATAATAAATTTTATTACGGTAAGTAGTAGTTCGATAACGAATTTTTTTTATATAAATAGGTCCCAGCAACCCCCTACTACCCCCAATTGGAGTCAATTTCGGTAAAATGTGTTCTTATCGGATCTATATTTAAAAAAAAAACGTGCCTACAAAATTTTAAGTCTGTACATCTAAAAGTTCAAAAACGGTAATATTTATCTCTAACGCCCCTTAAGCTCTCGCAACGACCTTTCAAGTCGATTCTCAAAGCACTTTTTGTAGCGGATCTCTACTCCATGAAAGGAACAGGCCTACTCAATTTCTACATGTAGGTTTAATAGTTCAAAAACGGGAATATTTATGTATAACTCCCCTTAAGCCCTCGCGACAGCCCTTGGGGTCCAATTTTTGTAAAACCCCTTGTGTAATGAATCTCAGCTTTATGAATGATATATGTCTAGCAAATTCCAAGTTTTTAGATCCAGTAATTCAAAAACGGGAATATATATTTATCTATAACATCGCTTAAGCCTCCACAACTTCCCTTAGGATTATTTTTTTGCGAAACTTTCTTTTAGTGGACCTCTAATCCTTGAGAAGAACATACCCACGAAATTTAAAGTGTGTTGGTCTAATAATTCAAAAACGGGAATATTTATCTATTGCCCCGAAACGCCCCTTAGGGGTGAATTTTACTAACACGGAAACCTTCGCGGGTATGCGTCCAACCGTTTCTCAAAATTTCATCGCTATCGAATGAACGGCTTAGGAAGGCGTAAGCGCGCACATACACACACACATACATTTTTATTTATGTAGATTGTATTGTAGTGGCCGCGGTAGCCTAGTGGTCAAGGTATCGGATCGTGGCTGGTGTGTCACGGTTTTGATCCCAGTACCACTAAAGACCCGCCGTGTAGGGGTACGAGACACGCTACATCTGTCGAGAGTTCAAACGTCCTCCCGTTGGTGTGGTGTGGTAGTTAGGAGAGGGGGTACCATCTCAGGTGTCGTCCTCGTCACTTGACCGTGGTTCATAATTGCGAGGTCCGTCGCCGAAAGCCCTCGTGTAGTTGAACAGTGCGACGTTAATATTCAATCACTCACTCAGATTGTATTGTAATTTATTTAAATTAAATTTAAAAAAAAAAGAAAAGCATATCATGTTAATGTGAACGCGCACTGTTTAAATAGTTAATAAAAAATATTATAGCAAAGTAAGTGGAATTTGAATGTCGCAACGTTATTCTTAAGAAAAAAGAAATGATACTGAAAATCATAACATCATAATCTCTTTAATTATGTTCATTTTAATACTGAGTTAAATATTTAATTACAAAATATAATTAAGAGTGATTTATTTAAAAAACAAATATTGTGTTCGAAGGACCTTCTTCTATCGAGTATATTTTGCAACTATTCATCATTTCTTGATTTCAGGTATGATTCACCAATAGTATTTGCAGAAAGAACTGATCTTTGGTGAAAATATTAATGTTGCATTATTTTAATAACAAAGAAGCGTGAAGAAATATTGTGTTAATTATCTAAGCTCAGTATTATTTTTTTTGCAACATCATAACACAATGCGAATAATATTTTGACGCTAATGTAACTGGTAATGAACTCATTATGATTGCAGCCTTCTTCTAGAAAAAAAAGGAACAATTGCATTCCCATAATTGTTTGACTGAATTAGGAGCTAAGATGTGTACTGACATTCTTTCTTGAACTTTCGATCAAAAGTAAAAGTGCAAAAACTATTTCCAAGATAAAACCATAGATGATACGTTGAAATTTTTGGAATGAAAATTCTTATTCTTTAATGTATTTATTGATTAAAGACATAAACTTAATATTTTCCAAGTAAAATCTCTGCAAGGTCAGTTTTTTAGCTACAGCTTTTTTCAGGTAAGGGTTTTTTAAAGTTGTACTATGTAACTTTAGTTTTTACTCTCAAAGAAAAGATATTTTCATTAAAGCCTGGGGTACTTTGCACTACATTTTTACAATAACTCGGCATTTTGGAAAGAACTAGTAAGAAATTATAACTGATATCGAGCACCCCGCGCTTTTACCCCAATGACATTCATTTTCTCATTAATCATTTTATTCTTATATTAAGAATTATTTTTTTAGTTTGTAGTAGCTATAAAAGCGTGTTTTTTAGTTTTTTAAAACTATAATTTATTTTTCGTTTTTTTAGTTCGATCTGCTATAAGAGCGCGCTTTTTTAGTTTTTCAATTCCTACTATTAACTCACACTCTCTATATATTTATTTATTTGTTTGTTTATTTATTTATTTATCTTGGTGGAATTTTCAATCGTTAATAAAATACATTTTAAAGCGCTCCATTGAGCTGAAATTTAATATACGTGATTATTTGGATGACAATACAATAATTTAATTATAATTGATAAAGATTAATTGATTAAAACTAATTATTTAAAGAATTACAAATACAGCCACGTTGGCGACTTAGCGACCCTTTTGGCGACTTGTGTCAAAACTTGAAAAGGTTTTTTTCTCACGTGTTAAGGCATTCAGTTGAACTGAAATTTTATATATACGATTATTTTGGATGACAATACGATACCTTAATGATAATTAATAAAAATTAATGACCACTTAATGTTGTGATTCTGTCCTATGTATATACATATTTATATTAATTGTAACTATTTAATAAAAAGTAGCTAAAATAAAACTTTTCTTTGATCTAAGTAGGAATTGACTTATTTTTTTTAATATTACTTGTTTACTTTTTAAATCATCATTTATTCACTGATGAATTTATCCATGACTTTCATATTTGGAGCCGCAATAATGTGGCTGCTGGAATTAGACTTGGTCTTCAAATTAACTTACGCGAAGTGAATAGAGGGGAACTCTCTCTTTGCGAAATCGAAGCTTTCTATGGAGTTTTAAATTCTTTTCAAGAGCATGATTTTTAAGTTAATGCTTTCAAACTTCACACATCGACAACAAAAAAAAAAAAAAAAAAAAGATAATTTTTAAACAAAAATTGTAAGGAAAGAATTGCTTAAAATGATTCCTCGAAAAAAATTTATTAGACGAAAAAACAAAAACTTTTTACAATCTGTAATTTTCAAGCAAATATTTCAATATTTAGACAGACAATGAAAAATAAGGTTTGACACCCGGAAAAAAAGTTTTGTGTGATTATTTATTTTAAATGATGGTGTTATTAAATGTTTAATTAGAATATTGAGTACTTTTTGGAAAAATGTAAAAAAAAAAAGTTTTTGGTATTTCATTTTTTAAATCACTTATTCTAAAATAGTAAAATATGAACTTTTTTAGTACAGAATTTGGATTCATTACAATGATAAGAAGTTCATTCAGAACGATTGAAAAATTCTTTTCATAAAAATGCATCAATTTAGGAGAAAATCGAAAAAAAATGCAAAATATCATTACTTTGTAAAAAAAAAAAAAATTATTGTATCGCGTGGCGAAATAAATGATCTTTCCGATTCAGGAATTATTTTTTTGTCCGATTTTGACGCGGAAAATAGGATTGTAGCTTTAAAAACGACGGAAATGTCGAAAATCTTTCGGTGGATTTTTCGGTGTATTGGCGGAATAAACTGCATACTGGGACAAACTATTTGCACGTTTTAACGTTTTTAATTAATATCCTTTTAATTTATTGCTACATCGGAACAAAATTTATAAATTGTTGTATTGTCATCGGTCCTTGACATGATATGAATTAATATGACCTTTTAAAGTAGGTAAAAATCCAGAGTAGCAAGATTCCACCCAAACAAATTACATTGCAAATTAAATAAAAGCTTGTAATAATAAAAAAGGTGAAAATGATTCAGATTCAAATAATTTTGAATTAGTTTTAGAGGATAAATTAAAAAATTCTGAAAGAAAAAAAAAATTAAATGATTAAATAGTAGTTAATGCTGATATCATAAAAGCGAACTGACGATTACTTTATATTTCAAAAGAATTAAAAATGAAATAAGGGATTATTTCGATTACTACTTATTGTCATTGGGAACAACATTCTCAGAAACTTGAATGGAATCTTCCATTTCTTTTATTTTAATCGATGTTATGAATGCACGGTAATGGTTAAAACTAGTACATTTTAACAAGAGGAAAGTAATCATTCCTGGGTTTTTTTTCCCAATACTGGTGATGACGTGATTTAGGGTTTTTCTTTTATTTCGAAATACATGAATTGTAAAGTTACTAACCGTGGAAAGTGCCATTTGTTTTGGCTTCATCGACATGTGACATAAAAGATCTTATAAACCAGTTTTGACTAGTTTACATTTATGATTTAAGCTTGTTATGAAGCTGTTATTTTAACTTTCCAAAAGTTCATGGAATAAATACTATAGAGCACGCTATATAATCATGTGATTACACAGGCTTTCAAAACTTGTTTCTGAAAACTTTTCTCCACTGTTTACGATGGTTTTATACACTGGCGAAACTATTCCTGAGTGGGCAATGTATCAAAATTCTTTAGAGCCATATTTTGGTAACGAGTCCTCCTGTTAATGTGAGACTTTTGATAACATTTTACAAATTTTTGCTTACACATTTTTGTGCCCCTATTGCTTGGAGGCCTCGTATCGTTGATATGACTCATACGGCGGTAGCCCAGCCCCTGGTTTTATGAGAAGCTAATTCCGAAAATCGGTTTAGCCCTAGGAGTTTAGCTTCTAATAAGTGAAGAAACCTTTCACATGAATATTTAAAACGATCTCTATTTCCTGGGGAAGTGCTTTTACGAATTGTTTCATGATACCAAGTTTTATGTGAAGTGGTTAGCAAAATTTGCTGTATAATAACCGAACTTTTGCGCGAAGTATTTTGGTACTTACATACTATCGCAACCTATTGGCGACATTATATGAAACGAAACACATGGTTCTCAATTCAGCGCGTACAACACATAGGAAATCGAGGTTGCGAACTTGGCGATTGTTACGATAATACGTAAGTACAAATATTTTTAATGCCAGGTTCAAGAGATTTTCTTAGTGACAATTGCTCTTTAGAAAGCTCTTAATTTCCTATTTTTAGAAGCTAAATTTTACATGAATTCTTAAAGATAAAATTTTTCATTTTTGCACCTTTGGACGGAATACCATGGTTTCCCCAGTTTCCACGGTCTGAAACACGCGCTTCTCGACGTCGTTTTGGCGGGGTTTGAAAAAACCTTCGCCAAAGAGTGGCCCATAATAAGATTTTATTCATTTTTCAGTTATTGACTGCGTTCGGAACTGTGATTTTAAAAAAGCGCATAAATGGATAATTTTTATGATATTTAGTGTCACTTAGACTAGAATATATGTATAAAATTGTTTTAATGACATTTTGACAAAAAAAATTATTTAAATACAATATTTTGGCAAAAAATTCACTTCGGAGAGCATTTTGAAAAAAATTATTCTTTTATAAAAAAAAAATGCTTCTAAAATAATAATATTTCGCTTATATAAAGTAAAGACTTCTCCAGAGAGTCTGGACTAGGATTTTTGAAAAATTCACATTATTTTCAGAATTACCACCAATTCAAATAATTATCGGCGTTTTTTTCTTAAAATTACTCCCCTCTGTTGTCGTAAAACATGGATAAACCCACTTCTAAGTTATATATTTCAAAAATTCTAGTTGAGCCTCTGTACAGAGGTCTGAGCTATATACAGGCAAAATATATTATAATAGAAGCATTTTTCACAAAAGGAGAATACTTTGAAAATGGGTCATTCTATGTTAATTTTTTGTCAAAATATTGTGTTTAAATAATTTTTTATTGTAATAATAGTCTTAAAACAATTTTATATACATTTTCTAATTTAAATGATACTAAATACCATAAATATTATCCATTTATATGCTTTTGCAAAATCACGGCTCCGAACGTAGTCGGATATCTTAAACTTTTTTTTATCACAAATTCATCACAAACTAAACAGAAGTTATCCATAGAATTAAAACAACCACGCATAGATAGAATCCTGTCACAGTTAGTGAAAATTAATAAAAATACAAAATTTAAAAAAAATATTTATTGTATGGGGATGTAAGGTAACTTAGGCTATTATCCCAAAATACACAACTGTGAAATGCAACTAATGGTAACACCATCAAACAACCTATCGTTGCCAAATTCAAACTGAAAAGTTAAGATAACTTATAATCATTTGGAGATATAAAAATCAGTCTGATACTGTACTGACATGTGCTTCCATCTAATGGAAAAAAATCGAGTTTGTGTGAAAAATTAGTGCTTTTGGTGTTTTGCGTTCTAAATACATTTCAAACAGTAAATTTTTTAAAATTTTTATTTATTGCAGATCTGTGTTTATAAAATAATTTCTTCTCAACTACAATTTTACTAAATTTCCTCTATTCTCTTACAGTGGCTAAACTATCTTTACTGAGTGCAGTATATATGTCAAAAGTTTCAGTGAAAACAACGATTTTCAAAATAAATTTTAATTCATTCTGATTTAAATATATGTTCATCTGAGCTGTTAACTTTTTATTTTGAAAAATTATATTTAACACAATTATACTTTAAATTGTAACTAAAACCGTATAATTTAACGTACAAACAAAATTTAGAATGTCAGAAACTTTAAGTACAATAGTTATATATTTTAAGGTATCCGACTACGTTTGGAACCATGATTTTAAAAAAGCGCATAAATGAATAATTTTCATGATATTTAGTGTCACTTAGATTAGAATACATGTATACAATTGTTTTAAGGATATTATGACAAAAAAATTATTTAAATACACTATTTTGCAAAAATTAACTTAGAATAACCTTTTTTCCAAATGTTCTCCTCTTGTAAAAAATGCTTCTATTGTATTAATATTTTGCCTGTATATAGCTCAGACCTCTGTACAGAGGCTGAACTATGATTTTAGAAAAATTCACATTATTTCAGAGTTACAACCATTTGAAATAATTATCGGCGTATTTTCTTAAAATTTCTCCCTTTTGTTTTCGTAAAACATGGAAAAACCGACTTCCGAATTATGCATTTCAAAAATTCTAGTTGAGCCTCTATAGAGAGGTCTGAGCTGAATACAGGCAAAATATTAATACAATAGAAGCATTTTTTACAATAGAAGCATTTTTTTACAAAAGAAGATTTGGAAAAAAGGTTATTGTAAGTTAATTTTTTGCCAAAATATTGTATTTAAATAATTTTTTGCCAAAATATTGTATTTAAATAATTTTTTTTGTCATAATGTCCTTAAAACAATTGTATACATGTATTTTAATCTAAGTGACACTAAATATCATAAATATTATCCATTTACGCACTTTTGCAAAATCACGGTTCCGAACGTAGTCGGATACCTTAAGGAATAAAAAAAAGTAATTATATTGCTCCAGAGCATTGAATGAATAGTTATACTCGGTGTTCCATCTATAATCGGATTTTAAATTGTTTCCGTCTAGATTTTAAATTAAATACCCTTATTAATAGATTTCAATTCTTTAACTGAAGAATACTGCTATACCATTTCGGTAAATTGCATGTGCGCGAATACTCTGTTTTCGATGAATCTTTGGTCAGGATTATGATTGTTAAGCTGTTTAAAACCGATGCCCTTTTTTTTTTTACCTAAGTTACTGTGACGCTGAGTTGGAAGACTGGATTATGATGCATTTTTGCTGAATAATCAACTTCCTTCCAGCTAAAATTTTACCTTCAAGATGCAATGTATTGGTAAATATACTTTGATAGCTTTTAGAATTTTGGCGACCATTGATGAATGCTATTTTACGTCTTGCCGCTGAAAGAAATAGCTTCTTTCTCATAAGACTACAGCACCATTATACTGTCTACTACAAGGGTCGGTAACCATTTAGCCGTGGAGTGCCAAACCAATCTACCAATATGATTGAACATGCCACACGGTAGGACAATTTTGAAACATTTCCAATCCCGCGACAATGCATGCCGAGTTAGAAAATAGAGGTCAATAATATAAAAAAGTTTATTATGGGATTTTTTTGCAGTTTTATTATAGGATTAATTTTACATCCTTTAAAGATATTTCTTAACACAAAAATAAACAAACATAAAATATAACTATTTTTTTAACAGAAGTACAAAAAATTAAAATTGTATATATATTATGTATTAAACATATTTTTTAAAATAAGAAAAAGACAACATAAAATATAAGTATTTCCCTTCATTATAGTTAAAATAAAAAGGATAAATAAAAAATTTAATGTGAACCTAGTTCTTCCATCACTCTCCTTTCATATCGCAAAATCAGAGATATAATGCTAATGTGTGACTTTCCATTTGACACGATTTTGAGCATTCAGTTGTTAAACAATTTGTTTGCGGTTCCAAATATTTTTCATATAAAGAAAGACTTTTTTACTTATATATATAGAACCAAAAAAAAAGCGGAAAACAGAGTGCATGCAATTTTCTTCTTCAAACAATTTAATCTTTTCCAGCAATAACACTCAGTAATTTACTAAATATATATAGCTGTACATTTATTTATCTTTAGAGTTATCTTTCATATTTTTTTTGTAATTCCGTAAGTGTCCATAATTCTGAAAATGTTTGTCAAATAAGAGAGAGGTCCTTTACAAATTAATCAGCTTCCATTCACTCAAAGATTGAAAAATTCGTGGAATAGTGCAGAGTGCCACAAGAGGAATTATATAACGCGTGCCATAGGTTGCCGGCCCCTGGTAAACTATGTGTAGTCCTTGATTCTTTTTGAAAATCGTGCCAATACAGGGTGCGGCAAAAAAACTCGGACAAATTTCTTGCCCCCTAGAATAGTTAATTAATTTCCTTTTAATTGGTGTTTTCATGTTTCTTTATCTAACATTTTAATAATAAAATATTTTTAAACACATTTCTTAGTTTTTACTTCGATTTATGTGTTTTTGATAATGTCGAGCAAAATGTCTGCTATTTTAGAGTTGTTTCAGCAAGGAAAACGACAGTTCGTTTGCACTGTAAACACTTCAAGGAATAGTAAGATTAACAAGCAATATAAGTAAAAATGACACTAAAGAAATTTTGGAAACATCCAATTCGATTCCAGATACGTTTAACTGTTTGAAGAAGCAGGTTCAAGCTATTTTAACCCTATTTTCATCGACCTATGCCTACGAGTCATTATTTTCAGAGATGAATAACATTAAAGACTCGCATAGAAACCGTTTGACAGATGACTCCAATTCAGCATGCGTTCTGCTAACACACATCTTATCCAATTCTAATATAACTTATTTGTCATCTAATCGGCAACAGTAAAAATCACACTAATGCTACTTTATATAATTTGAATTACACGTTTCACTAAAACAAATTTACTACTATAAAATACAAATGATATTTTTTGAAAAATAGTTTCGTTTTGTTAGTATTTATTTCTTTTTTCCCCCAAGCAAATTTTTTTGGGCAATCTATCCCGCATTAACATTTCTTTAGAAAAAAATGGCACGTTGATCCATAAAGGTTCGCCACCCCTCTGATATAGGAGAATTGAAAATAATCTAATAAGATCTAAAAACTACGAAAAAAAAGTGCAGAGGTATATATATATATATTCAAGTGAGAAAATATAGTTCGAATTTGGAGATAAATCTAATGGTAGAAGAAACATCAAATTATAAAAAATTAAAAAAAATTGTTGAAAAAACTTAAAAAAGTTCTTTATGAAATTTTTTGAATATAAACGGATACCTACATATTAATTCAATGTATTACTAAAAATTTTGGGTGATATATGTGTCCTTTTCATGGCAAACAAAAACAGAATATCAATCGTTTTATCTGATTGAGATACAATTTTTCATTATTGTTTTTACTTGTAATAATCGTCCAATTTTTTTTAAAATCTAGATGGTTTTTAACTTTTGTAATTTTTTTCCTTAAAAAACTTTACATTCAAGATATTATTTTTTAAGAACAAATTTTTGGTTTTATGCAACTAAAGAATTTTGATAAAATTTATAAAAAAGGGAAAAATTTAATTTTTATTTTAAGGTATGCAATGAACCATTAAAATTATATATAAAATTCATTTGCTTTTACTATGTATCTAAAAAACCAAAAGGGTTTTTTATAAAATTAACTTAATTTTTTCAAAAAAAATTTTTAAGTTAAGTATAATCGTTTATTAAAAAAAAATTAGTTTTAAGTTTAAAAAACCTTTTTTATAAAAAAAATGTTTTAAATTTTTTGTGTTTTAAATTAAAGATTTTATTGTCTTGATCCAAATTTAATTTGATTAAGAAATTTTCTAATTGTATTGAGCATATTAGCGGGAAAAAATTATCAGCCAACAAAGGGGCTATTCTTTTTGCTTGATAAATTATTTTTTCTATAAATCTTCAGTTTTTTTTGTTACAATACACACCCAATTTTCCCCATAATAGTAATTTGAATTTTTTTTTGTAATAAATGTGCTTGATGTCGAAACTGTTCGGCAAAAAATTTTTGGGAAAAAATTAAATCGTTGCATTCAAAATAGAAAATCCTCAGTTGCCAATTTCGTCATCTGTGTGATTCAGTTTTAAAATTTTTCTTTAAAAACATGTATGTTTAAAAAGGGTG
>BMAV01005478.1:0-15661 GCA_019973955.1 Trichonephila inaurata madagascariensis | reverse complement strand
TCAAAAAATTTTTATTGTAATAATATTCTTAAAAAAATTTATAAAATTTTTTCTAATCTAAGTGAACAAATATCAAAAAATTTTACCCATTTATACGTTTTTGTAAAATCACTTTCCCGAACGAAATCTCAGATACCTTAAATTTAAATCCAAATACAAAAACAATCGGCATTAAAAAGAGCAGTAGTATCTTTGAAAAGGAGAAAAAAACTCCATAGAGCTTCTGTGTAAGCCATAGGAAAGCTGATCTTCAACGTGTTTCGCATCTACTTGACTTTGAAATATATTAAAAAACAACTTTTTCTGACTCCAGCAATATTTTTCTCATTTTTCATATCCTTAAAGGGCTCAATCAAAAATTATTCTCTCTTATATGTTAATTTCTCTTTATTCTAATTTATTTATCATCTTATGTGTCTCTATCGTTTGTTACTTCTTTTATTTGTTCTAAGTGAAGGGTAGGAAAATATTTCAAGGGATACAGGTTGCTTCTAATTATTTCAAAGTGTTGCAGTCCGACGTAATGGCTTAGGTAAAAAATGGTCTACAATATTTTTTTATAACTCAATAATAAATACGGAATATGTACTTACATAAATAACTAGAAAAAAAATCATACACTATTAAGAGCATGTTTAAACATAGTAATAATAGTCACAAATATACAACAATCCCAAATGATGCATTTAAGGGAAAACAATTCAAAATAAAACATTTTCATCTAGTTAGTTCTCGTAGTTATATTCATTAGAAGAGCTAGTCTGCATACTGTCATCCAATTTTGTGAATATTTCTTTATATAATTACTTAATGCTAATCTTCAGGTGGTCACCCCAAAATGTCTTCGCGGTCCACCAGTCGAACGCAATCGACTTAATGCCCACCCCTGTTCTAAGTTATCTTGTTATATTTAATCTTTAAAGATATATATAAAAATATGTATTACATATATGATTTAGAGCAGTGCTTCGCAAACTTTCAATGTTTGCGACCCAATATTCAATCATAATTTTGCATCCCCCCCTATAAATAATGGTATTAAAATTTACTATAATTTGACGCAAAAACTACAATACGACTTTAACCTCTTAAGTCCCTAAACGTATATAAAAGTCTCTCTCAGCCAGTGAGTTAATTGCATTTAGACGTTTATATACGCCTTTCCGAAGTACGATTTTTTCTGTGAACTGCTAGTAATAAATTATTCCAAGGCTTTGAAAATCGATAAAATACCCTTGAAAATTTTTTATGAAGGTTTTTACTATGTAAAAGAATTTTCTTTTATTTTTTTTTCCCCCCCCTCAATACCCACATACGCTTACCTACGTGCTAAACGTAGCTTTGGGTGAACGAAGCGTAATTTTTAATTCACATTTAAGGGAAAAAATATAAAGCACAAATTATCAAGATAATTTTAACGTTGGATTAATTTTTTATAATTTTATATATGACAAAATGGGGTCATTGGTAAAAAACTTGTCCTTAACTTAGTATTGTTAAATTAATTAAAAAAATAGATTGTGAAGTACTGATACTGTACAAGTGTATTATAGTGTAAATGAGTTTTTTATTTTTACTATGTCAGAATGTATTTGTTTGCTTCTTTCAGAAGTTACTAATTTTTTTAAATAATTTTTGTTTTCAATTTTTTTAATATGATTGCGCCTTCTCGAAGGGTTATCACGCCCACCTGGGGGCCCCCAGTTTTAAAAAAACTGATTTAGGAATTTTTTTTTAAATGAAATTTATTAACGTTCTCCTTTTTCTTCAATATTTTTACAATGCATTAAGATAGGGTTCGACAAACTGCGTTTCAAGACACATGTGGATTTTTTTTAAAGACGGTTTTTGGAGCTCTACATCATGCATTATTCAAAAAAATTACCACCCAGTCAAATTTAAATTTTACCACCTGTCAGAAGTCAGAATCCCCCCTTTCCCCAAATGGTTCGGAAACGGAGAAAGAGGCCCAAAAAGTTCCGAAGGTGTTCACTGGGATACTGAGCCTCCGATTCAATCCCGGGGCCAGCTGCACTAGATTCGTGGTGAGAATCCATGGGCAAGTAACTCAATCGAGATTTTCCCCATACATCGATTGTGTTTAATCAGGTGCTTCTGTCAGGCAGAAGAAAATTCAAACCCATCCTGGTGGTCTTCAAACCCGCACGTACAATGAGCTATATGACATTTTTGCATTGCTTGCTGGTACTTACATCAATCTGGGGGAAAATGCACATATGGGGGAAAGGTTCTTGACATGATCCAAAGGAAAAGATATTACTTGTTTGATCCATCGTGCCTTTCACAATGATGAGTGAATCTAAGAATGCCAGGAAAATATTCCACGACCATAATATCAAGCCCCCAACCGGTTTTGGGAAGGGTTTGGGGGTGTTCGGTTTCAGAGGTTTCCGTGGTATACCCACCGTCCATCTGTCCAATGGAGCATAAAACGGTTATCTAAAAAAAGCTAAATCCGCCAATCAGTGATGTCCAGTTGCGGTATGGTGTGAAAATTTCCCAGCATTCGTTGCCCATGAACACTAAGCATGGTGCAAATCAAGCTTCTACCTCAAAACCAAAAGGATGTTCGTCTACCCCCTTGCTTCATCTGGGGGGTCAGGTCAACGGTACCCCGTCTATTCCCCAAAAACACATCCCCGAACCGTCGTTCAACCCCGCTATAAAACTTGGTACCCTTTCCCATCGTTTTTTGGTTTCCCCTTTTGTTTTCCCACCTTTGGCCCGCCAATTATCATGTCTTTTTGAATTTAGGATAAATCTCCCCTTCTACATTACGCTAAAAACAATGCCGAGCCCTTTCATCCTTTATCCCTTTAAACCCAAATTATTTTTATCTTTAAATATTAAATTCTTCTGGTTATTAATACTATATAGACTCCAATGACACTGGGAAAAATTTTAAAAAAAATTCCCGCCCCCTTTGGGAAAGTAGAGGGACCCGCACGATTGTGCGAGTTGGACGTTATCTGTGAAATAGGTCACTTATGAAATTTTGAGTTACATTTTTTGCTCTAAGTTGAGAAAAGAAAAGTCTTAAATTTAACTAAAATTTTACAAATAAGGAAGACAATTATTTATGTATATAATACCTCTTTTATTAATTTATTATTTATTTACAGTAAAAAACTTTTGTTTTGTTTTGCAAGTATAAATAACGTTTTCATTTTTCACAACATGTTTTTAAAATTTTTTGTAGTTTTTTAAAAACTGCACTTGTGAGGCCTTGAAATGTCATCAAGATATCAAAATGGTTTTACATGTCAAGCCTTTTTTCTTGGTGAGGATAAAGTCCATGACATGTACAGCAGGTGGATTTTAAACTTCGAATTTTTTCCAAAATTTCAACAATGTTATTCATCATCATAAAATGAAAACATGACCATGAAACTTCATCCTATGATTGCGAACGTAGGCAACTATCAAGGAAATGAAGATTCTCTGATCCAAAAGGAAATCCACGACTTAAAGATTCATTGCATCGGAACTGGAAATGTTCCCCGAAAAATAATTTAAATCATTAATAAAGACAAGGTTAAAACAAATGTTTAAACCCAAAAATTTGTCTCTTAAAACATATTGCTGAAAAAAAAATCAAATTAAGCTTGTATAAAACACCTAGCTGCTGAAAAATGGAAATTTGTGGTAAACCTCGATGAGGTATGGATATATTTTAGAAACTGTAGTACAATAAAAATCAATTTTTTTATTTCTCAACTGCAGGAATGACCGTGCTACATGGGTTCGTCAAAAGCAGTAAAGTTCCAAAAGGGATTCATGATAGTTTCAGGATTTTCTAACAACCGCAAATTAAAACAAAAAACATCTCAAGTAAAAACCAAAATTTTTGTTTCACTATCAGGAGGTATTTTTTTAGAACCAATGTTTTAAAAAAAATTTAAATTATACAGAAAAAAATTGATAAATTTGACCTTCTTTGGACAAGACACTAGTCATACGTTTAAGTCAACGCCGCTCTTTCAGAAAAGATAGAATCAAAACAAAAATAAATTACATTCGAACCTCTTTTTAACGAACCTCTATATTGGGAATTTTTCAATGGGAAATTTTTTTTTGAACATTTCACCATTTTCTTCGTAAAAAAACCCTCTCTATAGAAAAATGCATTTTTTTTATAACGAACTTTTTCTTTTTTGATTAGATTTTTTTCTCCTTTTTAAAGTATTTCAAAACACATTTCAAGTTATACTCTTTTAATACATTTTACGGTGGTCATAAATCTTGAACTGGTTTTTTGGTCCTAATTCTCCGGGGGCAATAGAGCTGAACATTTCATCTAAAAATTAAAACCCTTTTAAACCCCTCAATCCCCAGTTCACGAAAAAACATCTTTCATATCCTCTTTCACCCTCGATGGAGTTCCCCCTATGTTCAAATTAAAAAAAGAACTTATGTTTAATATTACTTATGTTTTTAAATTATAAAATGTTTTTAAAACTATTTTATCTTAGTAAAAAATTATTTTCTTAATATTGAAAAAGACAGTGAATTTTCGACATTCTTTTTCTTGTTTTCCTTTTTTTTTTTTTTCTTTTTTTTTTTGAGGGGTGTGATGTATAAAGTAACATATTTTAAATTTTTAAAAAAAAGTGTGAATAATTATTTTTTTAAATATATAGTGTTTATGAATTTACAATTTGTTTTATGGGGTTTATAAGTATATTAAAACAAGAACCTATCTATAAAAAATTTCCATATAACGAGCTTTTTCCCGACTTGCGACTTTCCCTTTTATAGAGGCCGACTGTATATCCCCTTTGATGAAATACGTGCAAAAAACCCCCAGCTTCTGCAATTGACTTTTGCGCATTCAGTTAAAAAGAAAAAAAAGGCATTGGGAAAACGACATCGAAGAACACGAACATGCTTTGGAAAACGGTTTAAAGGGAAAGGAGTAAACTTTTTCATGACTACTAAGAAAAATTTACGTTCATGAAAAAAATTTGACGTAGGTTATTCTAAAGAATCAGATAGAAAAAAATTTTTACAAAAAAATGGCAGCATTAAAATTAATAATTAAAATCATTTCCGTAAAAGGGGTAAAACCCTTTTAAGATATATCGTACTAATTTGTGGTGAAAAAGATACACAAATTTATTTAAAAACATAAAAATCATTAAAATAAAAATATTGATTTTTTTAGGCTGAAAAACAGATGGGTAAATTACTGCAAATAAAAAAGAATAAAATGTTTGAGTTTCAAAGCAAAAAGAAAAATATGGCTTGCGTGTAAAAAATGCAGAGTTGCGTGATTGGTGAAACACAAAGGATTGTCCTCACACCTTGGAACTTCATAAAGAGAAATGAACAAAAAATAAACTTTTTCTTGGAAACTGAGAACAAGAAATTTTCTAAATAATCATTTATATATGTGATTTTTTTGAATGCGATTGGAAAAAAAAATTTCCCTGTTATTTTATTCTTCATCATTAAATTATATTTTTTTTTTTTCCAGCTATTTTACAAAACTGAGCATTAAAAATAATATTCGAGTAAAGTTTTTTCCGATCTCAATACCATTTTTTGCTTGTCAAAATTTTAAAGTTTTTTTTGGTACTTTAATTTTAACTGTTCATTTTAAATCATTTTTAAGTTAATAAAACGGATTCTATTATTAATTTTTCACAACTTTTTTTCTATTTATATAATAGTTTTCATAATTGTCTCAACGTTTCTTTTAATATCAAATTGAAACAGTTAATTTAAATATTAATTTTAAAAATCTTAAAAAAAATCTTTTAATAACTTAAAACAATCTATTTGCAAAAAAAATATATATTAGTTGTTAAGTGGAAAATATTATTTAAGATGAAAATGAATGATACAGTTACGTTAAATTACTTTGAAACAAAAAAAGGGGGATTAAAATTTTTTTTTTTACAGCCATAACATAAAAATACAGTTTAAAATTCAACTTTTTCATTGTTTACTCCCCACAAATAAATGTATTAAGTTATTTTCCAATAATACAACATTTTTTATTATAAGAAAAAGGTCATAATTCTTTTCAACTTATTATTTTTAAAATTTTGATAATCAATAAAAAAGAGTAAAACATCCTTTTAAAAATAGTCCAATTCCTGTGTTTACAGCATGATATGCAAATAAAAAAACTTTTTGGCGTTTAAGTCTGTTTACGGTGATTTAATTTTTTTCAAAACGGTCACGTTTTAAATCTTTTGATAAAACCTTTTGTTTATGTTAATGTTTTTTCCATTTTCTTCTTTTTTTAATGGTTCAAAAAAAATGGCCTCTCCATACTCAATGCGTGTAACTTCAACAGGACAAACAACAGTCTCAAATTATGAGCCTTTTTTTTAACATAAAAGAAAGTGCATTTTTTTGCAGTCATCGCAAGCAGTCTTGGCTTTTTTTTTTTCTGTATTTTTTTAAGGATCCGACTACGTTGGGAGCTAGATTTTAAAAAGGCATAAATGTATTTTTTCATGATTTTTGGGGGTCACTTTGATTGAATACATGTATTAAATTTTTTTAAAGAAGATTATGACAAAAAATTTATTTAAATTATTTTGCATTATCTTAGAAAAACCCTTTTTTTTCGCTCTCCTTTGAAAAAATGCTTCTATTTATTAATAGTTTCCCTGTATTCGGCTCAGAACCTGTACAGAGGCTCAACTATGATTTTTTGAAAAAATTTAAATTATTTTCAGAGTTACAAGCATATGAAATAATTTCCCTATTTTTTTTAAAATTTCTCCCCCTTTTGTTTTTGTAAAAAATGGTCCGAATTCCCAGTTATCATTTCAAAAAAATTTATTTACCTCTGTAAAAGTCCCAAGGGTGAATACGGGGGAAATATTAATAAATAGAAGCATATTTTACAAAGAAGAACGTTTTAAAAAAAGGGTTTTTCTAAATTATTTTCCAAAAACTGTATTTAAATAAGTTTTGTCATAATGTCCTTTAAAAAAATTGTATTTTAATTCAAAATGACACTAATATCATAAATATTTTCCATTTACCCCTTTTAAAAACTTTTGAACGTGTAACCTTAATTTCGACTACGTTCGGAACCGTAATTTTAAAAAGCATAATTTGAAAATTTTCATATTTAATGTCAATTAGATTAAAATATGTTAAAATTTTTTAGGACATTATGAAAAAAAAAAATACACTATTTTGGCAAAAAAAACTTAATAACCTTTTTAAAACGACCTTATTTTAAAAAAATGTTCTATAATAAAAATTATTTTGTGGGTTTATATAAAGTAAAGATTTCTCCAGAAAGTTGAACTAGGAATTTTAAAACTTTACATTATTTTTAGATTTACCAATTAAAATAATTATCGGCGTTTTTTTTTTAAAAATTTTCAACACTCTGTTGCAAAAAAATATTAATAAATCCACTTTTAAGTTATATTTTTTAAAATTGTAGTTCTGTTTGTACAGATGTTTGAGCTGTATAAAGGCAAAATATTATTATAATAGAAGCATTTTTCAAAAAAAGAATGTTTGAAAATGGGTCATTCTATTTTCCCTTTTTTGTTGTCAAAATTTTTAGTAATTAACTTTTTTTGAATATTCTTAAAACAATTTATATATTTTTTCTAATCTGGACATAAATACATAAATATTACCCATTTATAGGCTTTTGCAAACGCCGACACCTTAAAGCATCATGGCTTAGCTAAATTTTTTCCCAAAGATTTTGGGTATTCCTAAGAAAAGAAATTATTCGAAAGCGGTTTTGTAAATCTTGATGTTTAAATTTTTAACATCCCCCTTTTATGATTGGCCTTGACATCGCGATCCCCCGTTTTAATACCCCCTTTTTGACTGCTAACTATGGTGAGTGATTTAAAAGGGACCTCCTAAACCTAATACTGACTCTGATACTTATAAAAACTAATTCAAATATTACGAAATACTAAATCCAAATAAATTATTATTATTTATTTATGAAATGCCAAACCATTGACCATCAATCATTAGACAACGAGCTTCCCAAAATTTCTTCCCAATACTGTCAAAATCTTAAGTGCATTGCACACGTCAGATGAGAAGCGTCCATGACTTGTCCCGAAGCTCATAAAAAAAAGGGGGAGTCGTAAGATTAAAAAATACAAAAAGCCCAAAGGCTGAGTCATTGTGTCCCGTCAATAACCAACTTTTCCACAGAACGGCCCGGGGGGAGTCGAGAAAAAGTTGGTTTTATTAGCACCCTCCAGATTTAGTTTTGGGAGGACTGGTAGGGGAAAAATCGGGGGAAAATTACTTTCTGGGTGGTCCTCGTATATTCGGTGCTCGTAAAGAGGCAAAAGGGTGGTATTTCAATGACTCAAGTCAATGGGAAACCTTTTACGTGCCTGAACTATACTCGAAATGTAAGTCCCCCTAAACATCTCCTGGAAACAACCACCATTGCATCCGTGGTATTTTGGTCCCCTGGGCGTCAATCATTTTTAAAGGTGACAAGAGAATTCAAACTACTTTTGCTCGACTGCCTACAGGGGTTTTTTAAAGTCCCTCAGATTCTCTCATAGTGAAAATTTTTTAATTTGCACCAAGTGTAATATACAGAGACTACACTACAACATTTACTTGATTACATTGACTTTGTACGAGAGGTCCATTTGTAGGACATATTTTATAATAGATTTGATGGTGAACAAGGCATGGATCTGGGTCTGATTGATACCAGGGTATAAAAAAAAAGAAAAATAACACGGATTGCGCAAGATAATATATACGCCGGAGGAACTTTACGGATTAATGTTGATTTCTTTTGCGAAGACTGATACCCAATTATCCGCAAGGGGAAAAAAGACAGGGATCGTAGATTTTTAAGACCCTTTAAATTTTGAAAAACTGGAAGGGAAATGTCTACCATGAATCGATAGATGTTAAAGGTCACAGCTTTCCATAGGATAATATTGCGTGGGGGAAAAAAAGAGTTTTCAACTTCAAATTTTCCCCAAGAAACGTACAAAGAGAAGAAAAAACCATCACTCGAGAAATTATACAGAAAATGTTTGGACTTTATCTTATAAATTTAAAGCAACCATACAAATAATCATGAATGAGACATTGTAGATAGTTAGAAAATTTTTATTTAACAAAAACTGCATAAATAAAAAATTTTCAGTACACTGTTTTCACGATTACTTTTTTTTAAAAGAACCATGATAGGATCTGTCGACAAAAAGGTTGAAATTTTCAGTGGAGATGAAAGCCCTTAGAATATTGGTAACTATACATGTTTTTTCGATCGATCAATACCATCACCAAAAAAAAGAAATGAAAGAACGTAATTCATTTCCCCCAAAAAACCCGGTGTAGAAGCTTGCAGAAAATTCATGTTGTCTACTTTTAGGTATATCGTTGTCTACCTGAATAAGAATCAGACCATTTGGATTACTGCACACTATTAAGCAATTTTTTTTAATCTGTGATCCGGAAATTTCACGGTATGATCACAAAAGGCGCGTGCTTTTTTTTTAAGACAATGATGCGCCTACCACCATATAGGGTACAGTTGAGGAATCAAACGATGCAAATTTAAAATTTTAGCCCCCCGTTCATTCTTCTGACTTCACGCCAAACGCTTTTTTTTTTTCCCGATACCAAAGTCCATTCAAGGGAATGAGGTTCAACATTACAAATAATGTCGTTCAAAAGAGTGAAACAATGGATTTCGACATAATCTATTGAGATTTAAATGATACTTTTCAAAAACATATGTTAAAAAAGGGGGAATGTCTTGAAATATATAAAAAATTTGGGGATCTACTTTTTTTAGTGCATTTTTTACATCGATATGTCTACCAAATTTAAATATCAATTAATTAATTTGATGCAGAATGGGGAAATGAAATTAGTTGAATAATTGTGAATTAAGATTCTTTTGTATAAAAAATTTTTTTCCATATCTGGTGTGAATAGATTAGGAAAAAAATTACTTATTATTTTAGCCCCAATAACAAAATTAATTTGGGGTTTGTTTCACAAACTTTAAAAAACATTACATGCTTATTTGAACATTTTTAAAAAAATATATTTGAATGTTTGATTTTAAATACGATGAAATTAAAATATTGTTTGAAATTTAATTTAAAAAAGTACAGAAATCAAAATGTTATTTATAGAATCCATGGGAAAAAAAGAATATACAAGGATCATGAACAAAAATGAAATTATGAAAATAAAAAAGGGAAAAGATAAAAAAAATTACTGAATTATAAAAAAATTGTTAATACATCTGATTTATATATATATATATATATATATATATTTGGATTTTTTAAACCTTAAGGTAGACTTTTATAAAAACTTAAAAAATTTAAACTGTGCATCATTGATTAAGTAAAAGTGCGAAATTGATTATAATAAAGTAATTTTAAACTTAAAATTATTTCTTTCTCAACCCCCTACAATTTAAACAAAATTTAAAAACTGATGAAGGAAATATTCATGCAAAATGTGAGATCTTAAGCTTTTGCATAATTTAAGAAACGGTAAAACACCAGTCAGTATTTTGTATTCTATAGAACAAAAATATTGAATTGCATTTATAATCTTACAGTTTTTTACACTCATTCTTTATTGATAGTTGAACATGCAATATATTTAATGGTATTTAAACTGATTTTTTGCCCTTACTTTTTAAAACCCCCTGTTGTGAGGCATTTTTCTGACGTTTAAAAGTAAAAAAAAAGGGCATATGAGAATTTTACAAAGTTACAAAATGTTGGGCTTAGCCAAGGTCTTATAACAAAAAAACATTGTCAATGTTGTAAAAATAGCAATAATGCTACAGGAGTGGTTAAAATTAAACCTCCGGGGGGCATTTATTTCTGGATTATGGATAAAAAAAATGTCAATTTTGCCATGCTTATTTTCAAACATATTATTTTTTAAAACTAATATCTCCATTCACAAAAAATTTTTTTAAAAATTATGTAAAAGAATCTATTTAAATAAATTTTTTAACTTATTTGTAAAAATTGGTTTTTTTTGGGATAAATAATTAGACTTCAAGCCTATAACATAAATGAAAGCTTTGAAATGTTTGCTGTGTTTTAAAAAAATTTTAGTTATATTGTTTAAAAACGCCCTTTTTTTTATGAAATAGCTGAATTGTTTTTATGTAATGTTAAAAATGCTTTTAAGTTATTTATTTGAAAAAAATTTTCCAGGATTTTGAAAAAATTTTACTTCTGGAATTTCAACCTTTAAGTTTAACGACATTACTTTTAAATAAACAGTATTTCCATGTATGTAAGTCTAACTTTTCTTGTGGTCACCTCTTCTTTCATTTTTAAAAGCGATCATTTATATACCTGGCGTAAAACGTTCAGAAATTTCGACCTCATTTTTTGTATTAAAAGTGCGCATTATTGATTTTTACGAAAATATATATATATATATATATATATATATATATATATATATCATTCGTTTTAAAATTTCGAACAATTAATATGAAATTTTCTTCTAATTTTTTTCCGATTTCCCATTTCGAAATTTGATTTTTTTTTTTTAGGCAAAAATTTTTCTTTTCTTTTTTTTTTTTACCCCATATCAACATTTTGATGTTGGAAACGTTTGGATAAAAACTTTCCCCTTTGACGTGATCAGAATCCTTTTTTGAAAAGTAAAATGGACTGACCTTTTATTAAAGTATCAGTCCGTATACAAAAATATTTAGGTTTTAAAAGACTTTTCGACAACAAACACCGCATAAATGTGGGTTAAGCTTCTTTCCCGGGACACTTGGGGATGTGCAATTTCCCGAGAAAAAAGATTGAATGGGTTTTATGGGCCCCCGTTTAAAACTGCTATTGGTCATAAAGTCTTTGATGGGGTTTAGGAAGAAAAAAAACTGGATATATTTGTAACAGATTCATACCTTTAAGAATCTTCTTAATTTTTTTTGTATATTCTGTGGGTTTATTATGCAATTTGTTTTGGGAAATAGAACTCATTCACCTTAATTGCCTTTTACAAATTCCTTTTACGGTAAGGTTAATAAATACTAAGGGCTTAGGCTGTTCCCCCTTAAAAACTCTATCCATAAAATTATATTGAAAGTAATGTTAAGAACTTCTAACAGCAGTATCATTAAAGTATCAAGTTGGTAAGGAAGGATGAAAAGTCAGTTATATTTCAATTTGTGAAATTATTGAGTACAGAAGCATACAGTTATTCCAAATTTAACACGGTTATAATGATTTCTTTTGTGTGAGTTGGTTTAACATTGTCAGAAATATTTAACCAATGCTTGCAAATTCAATGTTCTGTATTATTACGTTATACCTAAATATTTATTATTCATTTGTAATACTTTTATATTAAATTGCAAAACTTTTTTTTAAAAAAAAAGAAAAAAATATTTAATTTTAAAAGAAAATTTTTACATTGAAACACTTATATCTAAAACGGTGAAAATTCTGAAATAAGCTCCTGGATAATGGCTACAATTTTAAATGCTGGCTAAATACTAATTCAGATTTCAAATTCTACTTAATTTATTTCGTTAAAAGTTAATGAGGTTATAGTTTTAAATGTAATACCATGTCGAAAAGTATGTTTTATTTCTAATATCATGCGATTTACAAACGTTAATTAAAAACATCTTAGATTTATTTATTTTATTTTATTATTTTTCCGATGAAGAGTTTAGTACACCTATATAGTTTAAAGTTAGTTGTAAACATATACTTTTATTCACCGTCTTTCATATTTTGTATCTTTATTATTTTTTTTATAATGAATATTTTCAAATCAGCCTTTTACTTTCGTATTGGAAGTTAACTCAAAACTATATTATTATGTAAAATGTATTAATACCCCCTTGTGCATTTATATTTAAATTGAATGATTCATATTTAAATTATTATAAAAATAAAAAATTCAAATAAAAATAATTTCAAGACATCCACAATTGTTTCAAATCAGAATCAGAAATATACTTATCCTGAAGATAGACATTACATTTCTACGATATTTAGAAGAAGAAAAGCATTGCAAATCATTTTTAAAAGTGAAAATAAGTCCCATGGCCAAATACAATATAAATAGTTTTCATTCCTACGTTAATGATATGTTCTAATCATTTCAAGTTATATTTTTATTATACTTTTCAAAAATCAAGAAAAATAATTATATAAAGGTGACATATCAATCAACGAAAAGGTGAATTCTATGATATATGTCTTTCTATGATTTCTCATTGCGTATATTCTTGTAAAAATCTTCTACTTAACTTTAACTACTGGCAGATGTTTCTCTTGATTCATATATCCACATTTGGAATCTTCATCTAGTGTTCAATATTTTTGTATAGCGTTCAATATTTAGAACATTAGGCCCAGTTTTCGATTTCCACTATATATAACACCCTTTTTGCAGAAGTTTTGTATTATTAGTACTCATTAGGGCAGTGCTTCTCAAACTTTCAATATACGCGACCCACTATTCAATCATCATTTTCATCGCGTCCCCCTCCATACAATAACAATGTATTGAATTCAATAATACTATACTTTGGCACTAAAGCTACAATACGACTTTAACCTCTTATTTGCCACGACGTATATAAAAGTCTCGCTCAGCCAAAGTATTAATTTTCTGGACGTATATATACATTTTTCCGAAGTACAATCTTTTCTGTGCAGTGCGACCCATATAATTATTCTGAGGGCTTTTTGACAGTGTTTGCGAATTATTTACTTATTTCAGAAGATTTTTGCTTATTTATTTATTTTCTCCTCCCCCTCCCCCGCAAAGAAACATCAAAATACGCTCGTCTTTGTGGTAAACAATGGCATTGGGGTGCGAATTGCGTAACTTTTAATTAATTAATTATAAACCGTACAAATTATCAAGATAAGTGTTAACACAAGCCCACGGGGTCACTGATAATTATCGAACTTGTTCTTAACTTAGTATAGTTAAATTAATAATAAATTATGCATTGTACACAGTATTAATACATTTATAAGTGTATTATATCAGTGTAAATGTGTATTCTATCTTTTATTATATCAGAAAGTATTTTGTTTACTTTCAGTAAATATAAATAATTTTTAAATAACCTTTTGTTTTCGACTTTTCAATATGCTCGCACACCCCTTGTAGAGTTATCACGCACCCCAAGGGGGCGCGCCCCACAGTTTGAGAAACATTGCATTAGGGTTAATTTGATCGTTATCAATTAGCACTGACCATATGGTAGCACTATGGGTTATTTTATGGTATAGGCTAGAGTGCTCTTCAAACTTTAAGAAATTGCAAGCCAATTTTAAGTTACAATTTTCATCTTGCACCCTCTCCTTCCCTTCTAATGCAATAGCAATGCATTGATTGCAGTAATAACTTACTTTGATGCTAAAGCTATACAATACGACTTTAATTTCAAACCACATGTTTTAAAGATAGGTATTAAATTTTGTAAATGGCGTGGTAGTTCTAGTAATTACTGAACTTGTTCTTAACTTAATATTGATGAAATTTTACCAAATACTCTTTGTGCAGTAATGATACATTTATAAGTATATTATGCAAGTGCATTTTTTATTTTGTCAAAAGGTATTTTTCTTCCTTTCAGTAAATTGATAATTATTTTTGAAAAATTTTATTTTCAACTTTTCATATGCTTGCGGCCCCACGTAGAGTTATTAGGCCCGCCTAGGAGAGTGTGCCACACAGTTTGAGAAAAGCTGCTACAATCCTGCACACAGCGCTGAAAATCTGAAACTCTTTTTTAGGGCATTTACAGGATACTTATCATGATTTCTAGTATATTTTGCTGTTATGACGGTTGTACAATAATTTTGAAGGTGTTTGTCCGAATTGTAATTTGGCAACTTAATTCTTACTGACGGGGTGGAATATTGTTTTTTATTCTTGCATGAGCTACTGTTATAAATTTCTTTAAAATCTTAAAACTGATCTTCTACAAACACTCATTAACAAATTAAGATTTTGCTAAACGTCACATAATTTTTGTGCATAGAATATACAACGGATTGTTTCCAGATGAATCTATCAAAAGAAAAGTAAAAGTATTAAGGGAAGAAAGCCCTGGTGCTATACCTATAAGCCTGGCGTTATAAATGCAAACGTTTATATAGAAACAGTTTATAAAGTACCCAAGTCCAGTCTAGCGTTTTTTATAATGTTGCTGTAGAATAAAAGGTATAGATAAATGTAGTCGCAGGATACAAAATGTGAAGAGATTTTCCAGAGTAAGAAAATTTATCCGTCCCTATTATCGGCTTTTTCACTGCTCAAACAAGAAGCATTGTATCCTTTCTATATAGCTTCAGGTTGAATTCAAAGCAACAAAATTTTTTATGGAGAATAGATTCAGGAAACGTTGCCAAATCCAATATTCAGCTTTCACGGATAAGGTATAGAGTTTAAAAATAGAGATAGGGGACTCCTACTTTTTTACTAAACTGTGTAAGGGAAAGACCCACGTGGTCAATTCTTCATACTGAAATGAGATTGAAATCCATGCTGTGCTTTTGGCTAAAATTGCCAGCTAGCAATTTTCTTAAGAAAAGGTTTATGTTGTTACACTTGTTAAAAAGTACAAGTTATTTGAATTTGGCTTAAGATTTTGAATATAACAATTCATAAGTTCTCCATATAT
>BMAV01005477.1:0-19168 GCA_019973955.1 Trichonephila inaurata madagascariensis | reverse complement strand
ATATCCCTTTAAAAAATAGCTCGAGTTTCACCCTTTATCAAAACAATTTTAAAGTTTTTTATTCAGAATAGTTTCTATATTCAATTTAGTTTTGTAAATACATACTCACACACAATTGATGGGTAATTTGTTTTTAAAATTGATACTTTTATTCTTTATAAAAATTTCCAAAAGGGAATTGTTACGACTTTTCAAAAAAAGTTTGTAATTTCAGTTTTTAAGACGTGTATACAGGACAACGTCTGCCGGGAATCTCTAGTATATGTATATAAAAAAATACTATATTATTTATAACACATAAATAATCTAATTAGTCTAAAACATTAAAAAAATATCCACAATTAACAATGTATTGAATGCAATACGAATGTACTTTAACGTTAAAACTACCATACAACTTTAATTATAAACCACATATTATAACACAAATTATCAAGATAAGTATTAAATTTTGCGAGTTACTTTTAAGTAATAGATATTTTAAGTACATTATATATACTATTAAGTTATAAGAGAAGTATTATCCTACTTTTCCTAATTTTTAAATTGGTATAGATTACAATAAAACAATTTTTTCAAAATAAATGTAGTTTTTGCTTCCTTTAAGTAAATTTATAATTTTTTAAAAAAATCTTTTTTTTTCGACTTTTTGACCTGCTCGCGCTCCCCACGTAGGGTTATCACGCCCTCCTAGGGGCGCGCCCCACGGTTTGGAAACACTGAGTTCCTGTTAACATCGATTTTAATTACATTTTTTTTATTTCATATTAATATCATTATAACATCAATCAAGTGGCGAAATAAATATGTAATCAATTATAAAATAGAGCAACATGAGCAAAGGTTTGACTGGTTTCAATTAATTTGATTTTTTATTAACGAAGCAATGCGTGGGCTGTTCGTGATTAGAAATTTTGAACCTTGGTCGAGTGATCAGGATGACACCTGAGCCGGCACCCCACTCTTCAGATTTCTCCATCACACCAACGGGGGGGTTTGGGAAATTTAAATCTCAGCTCCCTACAGGGTAGATTTTAGAGACAAAGGGGAAAGAAAACCACGACTCGACAACGTCGGCCCTTTATTTTCAAAAGGGTATCGGGCCACTTGGACCGGTTTGAATTTATTATTATAGGACTGGTCCTATTAGAAATGGATGTCAAAATTTTGAACAGTGAGTCGGTGATTATTAACGTCACACTGCAAAGAGACACGAGCATTTATTGTCGATGAACCTCGGTCAAATGACGAGGATGACACTCGAGCGGGGCCCCCTCCAAACTCCCACCCCTTTTTCTAGGGAGGTTTTAGAGCCTTGACAGCCCAACGACACCCCCTATGGCGGATTTTAGCATTAGGCTCGAACTCATGATACGTCGGCTACGAGTTCGTGATCATAACTACTAGACTACTGCAGCTACAAGATTATTAAAAATTACATACATTAAAAGCCATAAATTTTTTTGCAAGCGTTTCTTTAAAAAACTCATTTTCTTTGATTCACTTAATATGTAAGTTTCTTACAGTTATATGAATGTGTTTAAAACGTCATCCCTTTAAATTACTAGTTTCCCCCCAACCAAAGAATTAAAGTGAATCCATTTTTCATCACTACTAAGGTAAAAGAAAAAAGGCATTTTGTGTGTGTGGGGGGGTGTTTTTTATCTATAAAAATTTTTGACTTTCTTTAAATCCTTCATTTCCGAGGGAGGCCGAAGCTATTTTGCACACCCCCTTTCCTTGCCAAGAGATTTTTCTCTCATTGCATGCGAATTTAAATTATCCCCATGACCACTTTTATTTCATCATTATTCCAATATGAAATAATATTAATACTCCTAGAGTTGGATTAATTTAAGAATTTTCAATTATGGAAAATGCGTTTTTGCACCTATTTACGACCCCTAAAATTTAATATGATGAAACTTACCAAAAAATCTGGCGTATAATGCGCCCCTATACTTTCAAACTGCATTTTTTAAACTTTGGATATATTCGCCGAATAATGCGCACCTTTTTTTACGAAGAAACCTGAAATGTGTGCGCGCGCGAGCAATTCTATTACGTTTTAAAGTCATTTATTCTAGGTATTCTCCCCGATTTTGAAAAATTGGTAAGACTTCTGAAACTACAACCCTTTAGATTCATTAGGCATGTCATTTCTTGTAAATAAACAGTATTCCGATCTATGTAGAAGTCTAAATTTTTTTTTATGTTAGTCTTTTATTTTTGAAGCTATTATTTTTATACCCGGCTTATAACACCCACCCGTAAATTTCTATAATTTTTTTGTGTTAAAAGTGCTCGTTATACGCCGGATTTTACGGGACATAAATTCTTGTTGCATATAATTCGTAACAGCGAGGTTGTTTGTATCCTATTTAAAAACATTACTTTCAACCGGAATTAATCTATATATAGCTCTGTTCCTTAAAACCCTGCACAATCAAAAGGAATAGGTATTTCTAATTTTTGTTTAAAAACATATGTTTGTTTTGATAAAAATAAAAGCATGAATATAAAACTGCCTACAGTCGTATGTTACATAAAATGTCGACTTGACGGCTGCATTGGTTCAGTTCGCTTTTGAAATATGACATATTTAACATATACATGAAAATTAGATTGTGTGTGTGAGTCCATGTCGAAAAAAACATGCCAACTCAAGAATCTACCTTGTCATCGGATGAAGTTACAATATTGCGGAACGTATTATTTCTAAATACATTTTATTAAGAGGACCAGGGGCGTAGCTACCGCCGTATCAATGATACGCGGCCCCAGCTACAGGGGCCCCTACATATGTAACTACATTACCTTTAAGAGGGCTTTCGTTTTAAAAATGGGCCCCGAAGGTGTTTTGATATGAGTCCCACTCAGAACTAGTTACGCCAGTGAAGAGGACTTAACTAGTTGGCCAAATAATAAGATGGGAAAATGTTCGATAAATAAAAATAATGGTTTAGAGCGCGCGATTTTAACTGTGGTCCGCGGACTCCCCGGGGTCCCAGCTTCTTTTTCGGGGGTCTGCGAAGGTCTCTAATGTTATGATTTCTTTCTTTTACTGACTCTGCAAGACCTAGTGGAAAAAATTGAAAGGTGGGCCATCCTAGACAAGATCATTAAATTACCCCCAATAAAAAAAACTCCACTAGAACATTTATTTCGATCAAGAATATTAATTCATTTATCATTATTATTTGCAATTACATAGCCATTACTACAACGTAATATTTTCATAACATAGCAGAAACAAATGTTCAAATATTAAGAACTGAATTCATAACGCGCCAATACGATAATGATCGTATTTGAATCACTTAGCCATGTGTTGGAAGTCAGGGAGGAGTTTTCCGTTTATTTTACAAATGCCACATACAACAATAGCAGCTATGCCATTAGTGCACGTGCTGTCCAATATTTTTCGACAATTGAATTAAGACTAATAAGTGCAGGGCACAGGACCAGATGTTTAACGGTCATAGGCTGACCAGGGGTGGTGTTCAAAATCTTGGGGATCCGCGATGTAAGGTTGGTACATAAAACGGGCCCACGGCGATCGAAAGTTTAAAAACCGCTGGTTTATATTATAGTAATCAAATAATCATACGAATCCATTTCCTCAATATTCATTGCCATAGTTGCTTTTTATCTCCTTTTTTTAAAAAATTGTCGTTTTCCGTCAGCTTGTGATGGAAGGAAAATTTCAATCTAAATGCCTATTTGAATCGGATTAGATGCTATTTCAAAATACTCGAATGACTTCCACAGCAATCAGCTGTTTGCTTTTCGTTATAATGTACATGTATAGATGTTCGTGGAAGATATTGTTCAGAAGAATAGCATGTTTCCAGTCATAATAAGTATAAAAGGCTATAATATTTTCCCCTTCTGTCATAAACATGAACACATGTTTCCATCCTGCACGTCGTAAGCAGAAATTTAGTTAAACATGAATTTGTCAAACATTTAGAATATTTGCTTCATTCCTCGTGTAACAATAAGTATACATAGATTTTCGCAGGTGTATATATCAAACTTAGCATATATATATATACACATACACATTGTAAGCTCTCTTGAGGTGAAGGACTTTTTCAAAATCGGTTTGGAACCTAGAGTATAAATGGATAATTTCTTAATGTATATTTAATGTCAGTTGACTTGAAATATACATATAAAATTGTTTTATTAATGTTATTACAAGAAACAATTATTTAAATACAATTTTTTGACAAAAAAAATGAACGAATGACATATTTTCAAAATACTCCTTTTATGAAAAATACTTCAGAGATCGAGGATTTCATAAAAAAAATTAGGAGTCTTCCTAGATCTTAAACAAAAAATTTGGGAGTGAACTTATTCATAATTTATTACATCAGAATAGTGAAATTTAAAAAAACAACACCGGTTGTTATTTCAATTGATTGTTGCTCAGAAAACAATGAATTTTTCGAAAATCTTATTTCAATCCCGGTACAGAAGCATTATTCGTAAAAGGAGAATGGTTTGAAATTTTTTTCATTTTTTCCCTAAAAATTGCTTTTAAATAATTTTTTCTGTAATAACATTCGTAAAAATTTTTTATACGTACCGTAAAATCCGGCGTATAACGCGCACCTATACTTTCTAGCTGCAAGTTTTAATTTTTAGGTATATTCGTCGTATAACGCGCACCCTCTTTTTTTACGTAGCAACCTGAAATGTACTTGCTCAAAGCTGTTTTATTCTAGGTATTATTCTAAGCTTTAGAAAAGATAGTATACCTTTAAAACTACAGCCCTTTAAGTTCATAAGGAAAGTCATTTAAATAAATTTTGATCCATGCAGAAGTTAATTTTTTTCTATACTCATCTTTTTTTATTTTAAAACTCATTTTTATTTTTGGCTATAACGCGCACCCGTAAATTTCGATCTTATTTTTGGTGTTTAAAGTGCGTTATATGGCGGATTTTAGGGTATATTCTAATTCAACGCGCAGGACACTAAATATCTCAAAAGAATTATTCACTTATATGCTTTTTCAAAATCAAGTGTTTCGAACGTAGTTAATTTTAAACACTTTATTAAAGATAGATAACACAGAAAATAATTAACAGGCTAGCTACAGCTTAGCCTAATTACTCGCATAAAAAGAAATCCAAAGGAAGTAAAAAAAAAAATAGTTTCCTTCCAAATAAATATCTAAGAAAACCTACATATGCTTTTAAAAAACATTTCGTAACAACAACTCTTAATTTTTTGGAGACATTAATATTTAAAAAAAATTTTCTTCCGGTGTAAATTCATTTAAATTGGATGAGAGAATTTCCCTATAATTTCACTTGGTGAATAAGATTTATGAAAGTGAAAGCATTTATTGCACGCTTCTGGTCAATGAACCAAAATAAAAACACGTACTGTTAATTAAGCTTTTCTAAAGATACCGGATGATTCGCACTGTTTTTCTGGCGGATGTATATTTCCTGTGCCAAAGCACACCCATGAGTTTTTGAGCGTTTGTTTACATTTCGAGTTCTGTTTATTTTTATTTCACAGAGACATCTACATGCTTTTCCACATTTTGAAAACTAAACGTGATCCGAGAAAGAAATACTTCGAATATACAGTAGTACCCCGAACTTACGCGATAGGAGGGACTAAGTGATAACCGCATAAGTTGGGGTATATTTTTGCATATAAATACATATAAATTATTTTTAGTTAGGCTCGGAGACGAAAGAAAATAATTTAGGGGAAAAAATGTTTATTTAAACCTTAGATAACACAAACACGAAATCGCAAACCGAAGTTATTTTGATGTAGATGATTTCATAGAATCTAACAAGTAATCTGTCGGCTCAAAGATATTTTTCTCCCGCAGAATTTCCTCATGGCATACTAATAATTTTTTTTATTCCTTGTATTGTTGAAAAATTGCGCTTTTCATTGGAGTCTGTATTTTCTAAAAATTGTGTAACCTTTTTTTCAATCAAACTGAGGCCTTCTGTCAAATTCCCAACCGTCATTCGATCTTTAGATTGAACTGGGTCTAAAGACAAGTTCTTCAATGTCGCTCATGCATTTCTATGATCTCATCAATTGTCAGCTCCTGATTGAGGGAATCCAATAGTTCTTTAACGTCATCATTATCCACTTCTAAATTTACTTGCCTTGCAAGTTCGACAACATCTTCAATCCCATTACCAAGTTCATCTGCTCTGGCACCAATTCCATTTGTTTCAGTCTTTTTTTAAAAAAAAAGTAAAGGGGAAAAAAGGACGAATCGACGAAATTTGAGAATCGCATAACTCCAGGTTCGCTAAGTCTAGGTATTATTGTATATACATATTTTTTTTTTATTTATGCTGCTGGATGACTTATAACTATTGAAAATTAAAAGAAAAATGTGCGATTTTAGATTGTTTTCAATATACTCGCATTATTCACTAATTCCCATACAAAATAAATATTTGGAAATGAGCTTTTAAGTTTCCTCACAAACCAACATGCAATGAACTGATGAGTCATTCAATGAATTAAGATTTGTGCAGCTGAATAATAACACAAAACTGATCATCTGGGAAAAAAAATTCTGTAAACAATGTTTGTAAGAACAAGGTTGATTAACACGCAAGCGTGATCTAAATACAGATCAAACGAGGTAGAAATGGCTCAATTTTAAACTCGATAAATTTCCTGTAGTTCGATTTTTACGCTGAATGAACAGTAAAAATTCTCACATAAAAATGAATTTATAGAGATAGTTAGGTTAAAATTCTGTTAAGTTAATTGTTAATATGAGTGGAGCCAAAAAAAATAGAGAGATAAAAATTAAAGTAGCATTTTATTAACTCAACTCCGATGTGTGGAATAAATTTCATTTAAAAAAAAAGATTGAAATTCGAATACGAACAATAGTTTCTTCTGTACAAGTAAAGAAGCTTTCCTTTTCCATATAGGAAATGGAATTTCAGAACGAAAAAATAAAATAATTCAAACATTACAAAATGTATAATGAAAACAAAAATCATTACAAATCAAGTTACTAAAAAACCATTCAAAACTGCGCATTAATACCCAACATCGTAACTACTCATGCATGGGGAATTTGGTAATGCCCGTCTCTTTCAATCAAAATTCCCTCAGCGGTTATCAACCCAGACCAAAAGCAGACGTTGGGCGAGAATATAGCCGACCTTGGACATGATTCCATTAAAAAAAATTTTATAGAAAAATAAACCTACGCTAACCTGAACGGAAGAAAATGAAAATATTCTAGACAACAAAACGGAAGAGGTTATTGCCTCTTCTACGAAACTATTACAGAATTCCCTTTGTTCAGAGAGAACATAGTATTCGATTTATATATTATTTCGTCACTTCAGTTCCTCGGACGAAATTTTTAAAAAGTTTATCGTCTGACGAAATTCGTTTCGAATAAAGTATAGCTGTTCCAAGTCACGAGAGCAAGATGTGCTGGCCACATTGGAGGTAACATTCTAATCGAAACACAGCAGAAGGTGAAAAGTACATGAAAAAGTAAAACCGGTAGTTGATGCAGACAGCTGAAATACTCGAGAATACATTCTATTGAAATGAGTACGTGATTGACTTCAAACATAGTATTTTGTCTATGATTTGAGGTTTCCTTCTGCGTAGAATGAAAAGGGTCACGTGTTATGTCTATTCGTAATACCGCACTACTTTTCAACAGAAAAAAAAGTAAATCGCGAATTAACGCTTCACGTACACAATCTTGCGTAACCAACCTAAATATTCTATTTAAACCTTTTAACATTTATTTTCGATTTAAAATTTATAAGTGAGGAAACTTTGAATTTACAATAGATGGAGGAAATCAGTTTAGAAGCGTGTCCAATAGTGTTAAGTAAAAAAAAATTGTACAGGTATACTTCAATGAAAACTTTACAACACACATCTAATAGAATTCTCTAGTGATGAAGCAACTCCATGCATTTTCAAATTTAAATTTTTCAACTAAAAATAAATTTGTCTAAAATTTACTTGAGTTATTTGTTTTCATTTTGAATAAGAAATTCGCAAAAAAACATTTCATAAATTTATAAAATTAGATTTCTTTTTGAAAAATATGTTTAGATTAAGGCTGTCTTCGGTTAATGTTAAAGATAGGACCCGAATTTGGAACATTTTTTCAGATATAAAAGAAATGAAACATTAATATGATATTCTGGCTGCACTATCCTTTAGAGAGCAGAATTTTTTTATTATACTTCACGTTTTTAACGAGTTGATTCATTTTTTCTGGTATAAAACGTGTTTCGCGCTTTTTTTTCCAATACCGTAATGTTAAATGAACTATCCCTTCACGTATTATAACAAAAAAGAAAGTATTCATGGAATATTTTGGCATTTTTAAGAACATTATATTGTTAACAAAGGTATGAGTTATAATATTGCAAATTTCCATAGAAATTGAGGCTTTTTTCTGTCTGAAAATGTGCTTCGCGTTTAGTCCAAGTTTTCGTTGATTGATTGAATATTAACGTCGCGCTGTTCAGCTACACGAGGGCTTTTGGCGACGGACCACGTCATTTTGAACCATGGTCAAGTGACGTGGACGACACCTGAGCTGGCACCCCCCTCTCCTAACTACCACACCACACCAAAGGGAGGACGTTTCAGCTCTCGACAGATTTAACGTGCATTGCTGCCCTACACGGTCGGTCTTTAGTGGTACTGGGCTCGAACTCGTGACAAGGCAAGACATGGTCCGATACCTATACCACTCGGCTACCGCGTCTACGTCCAAGCTCTCGTACTTTTACCGAAAATAGCCTTAACATATTTTCGAAAGAAAAATCGAAACATTTTAGTTAAAGTAAGATTTCCCAGAAGTTCTAAGAAAATTCTGAGTTGTTTAAAATCATTTGTATATATTTTTTATATATATGAAGTTTTAATTTAATTAGTTTAAATGAATCAGTTTAATCCTTCATATTAAATTTCAGCTCATTTGTAAATTATTTTTGTAATTTGTCAAAATTTATCCAAATAGAAGATCAAGTTTTCACCCATTCTTTCAAAAATGAATGTATTTTTTCAAATGAAACACCTAAATGGTTCTCGGGAAAATATTTGGATTTATACAACAAAATCATAAATGGTAGAATGCTCGTTTTATTGTACATAATGGATTTCAGAATTTAATCGCAAAACGTTGAAACCTGACGAGATTTCCTTTTCTGTTTAAACATACACTATAATATTCACAAAGTATAACATGAAATAACCTAAAATAAATATTAAGCCAAATAAAAAAGAATTTGACTATATATTAGAATTCTATTTAGATATTATAAATGCACTCTCTTCAGTTTCACCACTGTTCAAGCCGAATTTAAAAATAGAGAAAAAACCCTTAAAATAAAGAAACTTTATACTCTCAGAAATGTACTTTAAGAATAAATAATTTAATAGAAATTAATTTTTTAAATGTTTTAATTAACAATGAATCAACAACAACGAATGATAAAAAAATAATTCACGCGTTTGGGGGGGATGAAAAGTTTTTCTATGACTGACACGTGAACAGTTGGATTAATAAAGACTTATTGAAGTCATTCGTATATATATGTATAATTATTCGAAAATTCACATCATTGAATAAACCGTTAAGAAACTATATTTCTCATTTATATGTTTATAGTATTTCATTCCATGTTTTGAAAGTGAATATTTTTAAAATGGGAATTAGATTTACGTTTTCCAATTTATTTAGAAAAATAAATCATATGAGCATAACCATTTAATTTCTGATAATCAAAGTTTAAAAGTCTGAAAAGGAACTTAAAGACTTAATTTACAAATTAGTTTTTCTTTATACACAAGTATCCGGTTAAAAACGGTTTCTTCTAAGCAACCGGCTGTACAAAATGACACAAATCCATATACCAAATCTTTTAAACCATTGGAAAAACTAAAAATCAAGTATGATTTGTAAATTTGATCTAAAAATTCAAATAATTTCTCTCTTGTTTGGAAATACAGCCATCAAAATTCTTAAAAATTGTAAAGTTATTCTTTAAAAACATATGAAAACGTATTCCATAGTCTTTTAAAAACTATTCATTTTTCTCACTATACAATATTAATTTGCGTATTAAATAATTGCGGCTACTAGTTTATTGTTTTTCAGTGCGTTTGAAAGGAGCATTTAAAGTTACAGTATAGGTTATTTAGAAGTATTAAACGTTTTTTTCCCCCTTTCATGAACATTATATCTTACAAGAATAGTATATAACTAGATACTATCATTTTTGTGGTTCAATTTTGTGTTCTTAAATTTCTGCGATCAACTCTTTGATTACTCGATCTCGAGTTTATTTTTTGGCGGAATTACATTTTCTCAACGCAATTTAAAGATCAACTGAAAATTTACATTTTATAGTGTAGTTTACTTGCACTTCAGAAACCCGTTTTATACGCAAGGATATTTTAAAACCTTCCAAGTTAGCCTATACAGAATACTTTACCTCTAATCAAGGATTAGTTATCTTGATCTTTTTAAGAATTTAGATCATTTGAAGTATTGTTTCGAGAGTTTAAAAAAACAAGTTGTATAAAAATCCATGCGAACATCATTTTTTTCCAATCTGACATTACTGGACGGATACGAAAATCGAGAATTCCCAAAGGCTGTATTATTAGAACTGATGCAACCAGCCAAGCACATCGAGATAAAAATCGACGTGTGTTCACAATACAGCCTCCCGACCCGGTCGTTGATAAGGAAAAAAGGGGGATCAACTCCGTTAACTTCATCAATATCACCCATTCAACTGGACCATGAAGGTTCAGCTCCCGAATTTGGAACATGCGAACTTTTCATTTCGTTCAAAGTGAACGGTTAACCATAGGGAAGCAAGATGACACGCTTACTTTGCCACTTGAACGTTAAAATATAGCTTTTAAAAAAGATGGATAGCATAGATTTTTCCCTCTGCTTTCAAAATAAATGTACCAGAAAAAGTTACCGAAATTGTTTCAGTCAAAGCAGATTAAATCTTAATCCTTGGTACTACCTCTCATTTTAAGAAGGCACAATTTTCGCACACTAAAAGATGTATGTATGCGAATTTAAATAGGCATCTTCACACATAAATTTGTATGTAGAACACTTCGGAAAATTTATTGCAGTGTTGTTTGTGAGCTGTGTTTTAACTGGGGGAAAAAAGTAGAATGTAGACCACAGGAGGGGGAAAATATGGTGTTCTCAGGAAACTTAACAGTTAAACCTCAAAGTCAGGGCAAAGCTTTAAAAAGAATAACGGTTTTTGTAAATAGACCGATATGCTTGGGGGGAAAAAATGTGGCTTTTTCAAAAATGTTGAGTGATTGAATTACGCCTATAAAAAGTTTGGCATAGTACCAAAATTCTTCATTGAAACTGAATTATATAAAAAAAAAACCCAAAAAACTTGTGGTATATGTGGTCTTATATCATCTAGAAGAGAGAGAGAGAGAGAAAGTAGTTAACTCCACAGAATGAGGCATTTTCACGTGTTCTACAATGATTTTAATATTTTGTAATAAACTTATGTTCTCAATTGAAAGCAAAATTTTAAGTTTCATTCCTCAGAGAACGAGTTTATTATATTTTACCTTTGAACGAGATTATATTATACATTGAAAATATTTCATAGAAATTTTTATTTGGTAACGGTTATACATTTACGTGGAACCTTAGAGATAGCTCTATTATCCACTCATCATAATAAATTGAACAGAGAACAATTTGTTGAAGTTACATAAAAATAAAAAGCAGTCCACATTAAATGCAGCGCAATAACGCTGGTGGAGGGGTGGGTGGAAACCACTCTCCCAGTTGATTTAGTTTCTGTTTCGCTTTCATAGGAAAAACGAAGAGAAAATGACGTCACATCTCCATGACAGCAAAGCCCGTCTTTCAACCGTCTGCCGCATCTTGATGGAACGAGGAGAGAAGGGATATATTTTTTAATAACAAGGAATAAGAGAATAATATTTTTAAGTCCGTTACACGTTACCTCTAAGATAACTGCGTGCGGTTATTGAAAGGAAGTTTTAAATAACCACTTGGAAGAAAAAGTAAGAAAAGGTAGAGGAGTTTGAAATAAGATCATGAGGGGTGAAGTTGCCACACAAAACGCGATCAATAACATCCATGGCGCGGGGGGGGAGGGGAATAATTAGAGTGAGTGAAGTCTTGCAAAGAAGACAACTAGTGTAACAATAAAGCTCATATCTTTTTAATTCATATCAAGACATTCTCATCCTTTTCAGAGCTGGGAAGTGTTGATACGAGTGATTAAGAACTGCTCTAGGTCTCTTAGAAGAGCTAGGAATAGAATTGTCGTAAGCCGGGATTTCCCTGATAGATTCATTTGAAATCTGTGGTAACCGGTTGAAGAAATTTTCTGATTGTTTTTTGATGAAATCAAGAAGCGGTGGAACATTAAGATCTTTTAGAAATTTTTATTTGAAAACAAAAAATATTTGGCAATATACTAAGTTACACTGAATTTAAAAATCAGCATTTATATTGCATTCTTTATCATATATATATTGTGTGTGTGTGTGTGTATATTAAAATAAGTACAATCTATAGAATACAGAACTAATATTATAGAATGCTTAGAGCTGCAATGATTTTTAATGCGAAGTAAAATCAAGTTAATAAATTTACTGTTTGGGCACTACTCTTTAAAAGAGAGAATATAACATTAATTAGATTCTTTTCTACACGCATATATTTCAAATTAACTTTAAATCAACCATACTGATGGCGCTATTTATTTTCCATAACTAGTGTTATCACCGTTATGTGAATAAAATATACATTATCTTCATACTTAAGATTACTTCTGCCATTTTAAATGTATTTGTTTAAAAATAATTTTAAAATTAGCATTCACATAAAAGAAAGATTTAAATAAAATATGTACATTTTTGGGCAATAAAGTCGAATTTCTTGAAAGCCTTTTTTCGAATCGTAGAATAAAATCAAGCTACTATATTAGATTTTTGATAATGAAATGGTTAAAACAAATGAAGAGTCGGATTTTAAAAATTGAAATGTTCGAGAGAGAGAAACTATTATACATATTACACTACGTGATACTCTAAAAAATTTTTTAAAAAAATGTATACGTAGTTTTATTTCCGGTTACAAATAATCGATGTGTGACCACTTGTGTGTGTGACCGATGTGTGATACACGACAAACATGAAATTTTAAAGAGTTCTTTTTCCTCACATTTTAAAGAAAATCCAAAGGTTATTCGACTACGTTCGGAACCGTGTTTTTTAAAAACCCATAAATGGATAATTTTCATATTTAGTGTAAATTTGGGATTAAAATACATGTATAAAAATTGTTTTAAGGACATTTTTGGGAAAAAAAAAAATTTTTAAAAAATATAATATTTGGGAAAAAAATGAACTTGGGTAACCCTTTTTTCCAAATTTTCCCTTTTGGGAAAATGCTTCCAAAAAAATTTTCCCTTTCAAAATTATTCAGACCTCTGTACAGAGGTAAACCCAAGTTTTTTGAAAAATTCACTTTTTTTTCAGTTTTATAACCAATTGAAATATTATAAAATTTTTTCCGGCTTTTTTTTTCTTAAAATTTCTCCCCTTGTTCTCGTAAAACATGGATAAACCCCGTCCAAAATTATAGATTTCAAAAAATTTAGTTGAGCCCCCGCAGAGGTCTGGGCCATAGACAGGCAAAATATTATTAAATAGAAGCATTTTTTAAAAAAGGGGAAATTTTTTTCGGTTTTTATGTTCATTTTTTATCCAAAAATAAAAAAATTTTAAAAAAATTTTTTTTTGAATTTATTCCCAGAAAAAAAATTTTTATAAAAAAATTTTTTTTAAATTTTAAATGACACTAAATATCTTTAAAAAATTTTACATTTATACACTTTTTCAAAAACCGTTCCGGGAAGATTTAAACCTTAAAGGTTTTAATCTGGGAAATACCCAAATTCTTGAGTTGTTTTGGCATAGTTAAATTTTTAAAAATATCTTTTTACCAGTGGCGTAGCTCCGCCGTATTTTCCGTATCCCAAAGATACGGGGCCCCAACATTGTAACTGGGCCCAAAAAAGGGGCTTTTTATAACGGAAAAGGGGCCCCGAAGGAATATTGGTACAGGGTCCCCTCAGAACCAGCTACGCAAGGGCCTTTGACAACTTCCTAAAAGTCCATAGCGTAAGTCCGGGGGACTTTGTAGCCATGTGATAAAGGGGAACTCTCACTGTCATCCCCACGCCCCATCCATCGGTTTAATTTTAATTTACCTCTCAATCTGAAACAACGTAAGGGCTATTGGAGACAGATCTTACACCAAGACTCGAACTAACGATTCGCTGGCTTCGAGTTCGTGACCATGACCCCTTTATTGGTATGGACACTTATTTAAACAAGCATGTACAGGCAAAGGCAATGGAACGAAGCTCCATCCTGTTGAAAAAAAATTTGAGATGTCCTCATTTGATTGTGGAAATATCTGGAAATGTTGCAAATGTAGTTAATATTGCTGCCTGTTACGTTTTCTTAGTTAAGAAAAATTAAAAAGGCCCGTACAATTTTGTTTGCATCATATAGCACGAAAAACATTCACTTTTGATGAATCTTTTTCTAATTACGCAACTTATCAACGTTGTAAAAAAATGATATATTTTACTTCGCGTATCCTTTATTTTAATATGCGTAGTTTCTAAATTATGAATTTTAAAAATCCGGTCATTCATTCGTGTTAACCCTGTATAAGGTGACTTTTCTAATTGAAAAGGTTCCTCATACTTGAATAAGAGATGTATACAACTTTCTGTACATATTAATTAAAAAATACCAGCCAATCTGAATTAAAACTTCCGATTAATTTCCCTAATACCTGGTAAGTGATTTTCAGAACCCGTAATTATTTTACCAAACTTTTCCCATTTTTTGGGCCAACAAAGGGAAATCCCGTCTGAGGTGTGCGTAAACGCGGCGCCCCCAAAGCATAAATCAAATGCCGGGCCTATTTATAAAAACCCCAAAGGGGCACGCTTTGTCGAGAGCAAGGGAACATGAAGCAGAGCAAAGAGAGGATGTGGTGACGGCAAGATGGGGAACAGGGATAAGCGAGCAGTTCAGAGGATGCAAGACTTTTTAAGGTTGTTTGGAAGTTCAGAATTTCACTTTGAGTTTAATGGAGATGGAGGGATTAAAAATTTACGTTTAAGAAAGTGTAGAGTTTAAAGATTAAAAGGCCCATTTGAAATAAAGAGCTCTGTAAGACGAAATTCAAGAAAACATTTTGTTTTCTCTGCGACTATGTTATTACAAGTAATTTGACTTGACTTCGTTCAACATATACCGTAAAATCTGGCGTATAACGCGCACCTATATTTTCTAGCTGCATTTTTTTTTTAATTTTAATGTATATTCACCGTATAACGCGCACCCTCTTTTTACAAGGGGAAACCCAATGTAGTTTAATGCTATTATATTTCAAAACCATTTATTCCAGGTATTACCCTAAGATTTTGATAAAAAATAGTACATTTCTAGAAAAACAACCCTTTAAGTTCATAAATTATGTGTGACATTTCTTTTTAATAAACAGTATTTTTATGTATGTAGAAGTCTAATTTTTTTTTATACTAATCTCTTTATTTTTGAAGCTATCATTTTTATAGCCGGCGTATAACGCGCACCCGTAAATTTCGATCTTATTTTTGGTGTTAAAAGTGAGCGTTATACGCCGGATTTTACGGTAATTTTAAAAAGGACATTTGTATCTATATGTGGTTAACTGAAAAGGTATTATTTGCTTCTACAGAACAGTAATTCAGAACATAATTTTCATTGCGCCTCCCTCCCCCCCTCCATCTAATATCAATGTATTGAATACTATAATTTGACGCTAAAGCTGCAATGCGACTGTAATCTCTTAAATGCCATCGGCGTAAATAAATGTCTGTCAGCAAAGCAATAATTGCTTCCGGACCTATGTGTAAGTCTTTCCGAAGTACGATCTTTTCTGTGCAATATTATCCATAAAATTATTCAGAAGGCTTTGGAATACAATAAAAGGACCTAGACAGTGTTTGCGTAGACAGTGTAAGCCCGTGGGATCACTGTTAATTATTAAACTTGTTCTTAACTTAGTATTGCTAAATTTATTACAGAATACATTGTGCAGTGCAGATACATTTATAAGTTTATTATATCGGTGTGAATGTATATATTTTTTTTAACATGTCAGAATGTGTTCTGTTTGTTTACTTTCAGTAAATTAATATTTTTTAAATAATCTTTTGTTTTCGACTTTTAATATGCTCGCACCTTTCGTAGAATCATCACGAACCCTAGGGGGGCACGCCCCACAGTTTGAGAAGTGCTGCTATAGAAGCAAAAATTATCTTATTTAGTTGGCATAGAATGCAACATGTATGGAACAAATCTATCGCATTGTCAATTAATATTGTCTTACTAGCATTTCTATCCTGGTCTTCCATTACAATGTGTCAAACATTGGGGTGAGTGTTTATTAACGTTGCACTGTAAGACAACACAATGACTATTGACGATAGACCTCGAGTGAGTGAGTGAGTGAATATTGTCGCACTGTTTAGCTACACGAGCGCTTTTGGTGACGGACTACGTAATTTTGAACCATGGTCAAGTGACGTGGATGACACCTGAGCTGGCATCCCCTCTCTAACTACCACACCACACCAAAGGGAGAACGTTTCAGCTCTCGACAGATTTAACGTGCATCGCTGCTCTATACGGCGGGTCTTTTGTGGTACTGGGCTCGAACTCATGATATGCCTGCCATGATTTGATACCTTGACCACTGGGCTACCGCAGCCCTGACGACAGACCTCGAAATGTTGAACCTCGTTCAAGTAACGAGGACGACACCGGTGATGGCACTTCCTCTCCGAACTACCACACTATGCAAAAGGGAGGGCTTTTGGCCTCGACAGATTTAACGTGCATCAGCTCCTCTACTCGGCGGGTCGTCATTGACAGTAGGACTCAAACCTATGACACGCAACCCACGAATTCATGACTATAATTTCAAGGCTAAGGGGCCTGTTGAACATTGGAGAAAATCAGTGAAGTACACGATATAATGAATGATGCAATGAAAATTGTATCCCTGCCATTGCTTCGCCCTAAGTTGTGGGTTGAATAAAATACAGAGATGGAAAAAGATTTTAATCTTTCACTTATAAATGAAGGATTCGATCTGGGTACTTTCCGTTCCGTACGCAAGTACTTTATCGACCATGCCAAAACGATCGTCATCGCATGATGTTTGGTACTAGTTTATATAGATATCACACCGCCACATAAATATAAGTACATTTTACTTAATTTAGTATATAGTAAAATGCGAATGAAAAATAAATCACTCCCTTGAAGGTGCCGAGAAGATTTAGAGCTTAAAAGCAGTTAAAGCTGTAGTTGTGTTTCAGTTCAGTGTTTAACCAGAGATGTTGGAGCCCTAGGTGAGCACATGAATAACGTAGCACTATTCAGCTACTCGAGGGCTCCTGGCGATGGATCTCGTAATTTTAAAGCATGGTCAAGTGATGAGGACGACACCTGAGCTGGCATCCCCCTCCTAACTCCCACACCACACCACACGAACGAAAGAAGGTCTGAGCCTCCACATATTTAACGTACATCGGGCCCCTCAACATGGCAGAGTCTTCAACGGTAGCAGGCTCGAGTTCGTGACCTTAACCACTAGGCTACTTCAGCCACGTTGGAGACCTGGATCATTGAGGTTGATGATAAGTATAGAAAATAGCCATAAATATACATTACAAAATTTATTTTCGTGAGTGGATATTCAAAAATTAGAGAAATAGAATTTAATTTTGATCAAATTCAGTATTTTTATAGTTATCTACAAAAATGAAAAGTTTAAAGTCATCTTCCTTCAAGTTCCTTTGTCATATCAACTACATTTTAATTTTTCGAACAAGTTCGATCTGATACATGTATTTGAGTATTTGTGCAACACACTCGCAATAATTCGGAAAATTAAGGGGGATGAAAGCTTTTCATAACGCAGTTCTTTTAAGTTTTAAAGGATTGTGGGAATCATCATGGTGTAACGCAAAATCTGAAAAGGTATGTAGAATCTTCAAGTACATATGACAAAAATATCTTTTGCATTACAAAAAGCTTTTGTATAAATCAAATCTAGTCTAGCACGATTAACGCAATTTATTTTCTAACTCATTTAGAAGTTTCGGATAAAATTTTTTAAACACAAAATGTAATCAATTTTCTTCCTTCTATATTCTATGAATAAAAAAATACTCCAAGCATATTGTGTTTTTAAATCATTTTCATTTAAAATGTAGATGTTTCAAAACCATTGATCAAAAAATAGTTTACAAAATACACAATACGTGCAGAGCAAGTTCTGATAACCAGCGAGAGATAACAAACAAGTCGAACAATTACCCATTAAGGCTGATAATTCAACCTAAATACTTAAATGGGGGAAAAATAATTGATGAACTAGTAAGGATAAAGCACTTTGAGAAAGTCGAAAATTAAAATAATTACAAATGATCTAGATTATTTTCAACAATGATTAAAAGAAAATTTTAAGTTTATTTTTATTCGTTAGTTGATTTCTTTTTATTCTCAGAGCTTTTTCTTGCGCTATCCGAAGTTTATAAAGCACTATAAGTTTCAAATAATGCTAAAATCTGCTTTGCATATCTCCATTTAGAGGAAAATACAAATGCTGTAATGTCCTGAAAAAATTAAAAATAGTCATAGAAATTTGAAATTTTTAAAGCTTAACTATTTTAATGGAGTCATTTGTAACGATAGAGATAATATATATAAAAAAATACCATCTGTAAAACATCCATTACGTTTTCTGGTTTCGTGTTAATGTTAAAACTTGTGACAGTTTCATTTAAAGCGAATGCGAGTCAATTTTTTTAACTGTTTCGAAACTATAACGGTTTTAAAATAATGGTTTCAATTATTAAGTTTAAACATGTAAAAAAAATAATTTTAAAAACAATATAACGAACTTTTTACTTTAAGAGAATTTGATTCGATTTTTATTGAGGTCTCACTCTAAAAGCAACAAGAGAGCTATTTTGGTGATGGATCTTGGCCC
>BMAV01005476.1:0-23094 GCA_019973955.1 Trichonephila inaurata madagascariensis | reverse complement strand
ACTTTTGCTTTACACTTTTTAAATGGAGGTAGATATCTGGAAAAACTCTTTAGGTAAGGCGTTTTTGAACTAAATTTTACGAGGAAAAAATTGGACATTTTTTTAAAAATTCATAATTATTTTAATTTTAACAAAAAGACCGAAACCGCTGTTAAAGTTTTGTTAATAGTACACTTATTCTACAGTAAAAATTTTATTCCTGAAAAATAAATAGTTTCTAAGGAAAAGGTTCACAAACTTATGCAATCTAACATGGGTTCCTATGGAAGTACCGGACTCCCTTAAAAGGTAGTTATTTTAAGTAATTTAAGGGCGACCTCCAAGCAATATCTTCCATCAAGGCACTTTTATCAGTGGATATTCTCAAATGTCAACTGTTAATTGGCGCGATTAACTTCAATGCCATATAGACACTGCCATTCAATGGATTCCATCGCACTGTGGCATAGACAGGAATGAAAAGGCCGATTGTTTGGCAAAGAAGGAGACAAAAGTCTTTCAAACCTCTAGCAATACAGTTCCTTTTTATAGTATCAAGAGAATCATAACGAAGAGACAACACTTCTGATTCAATCAGAAGAATAATCAAAAAGTGAGGTTTAGCAAACTCCGTGTTCCAAAATGGCCACGGGATAGAGCTTTGGCTGATTTTCGAATCGCCACTGGCCACGACTGCCTATCTAAGCATTTAAGCACGATAGGCATTGCCCAAAGTCCCCTGTGTAAACTGTGTGATTCCGGGGAAGAAATGGACGACATTCATTTGGCACGCTACCCTGTACTCAGCTCTGGGTGAGTGAGTGAGTGAATATTAATGTCGCACTGCTCAGCTACACGAGGGCTTTTGGAGACGGACAACGTAATTTTGAACCATGGTCAAGTGACGTTACTCAGCTCTGGATCCATGTGGAGCAGATATTGGGAGGCTAGACACAAAATGTGGGATTTATAGACTCTACTATGGACTCGCGTTTCTTGTTATTTGTCAATCTTCTGTTTCTGATCTTGTCTACAGTTGTCTTGTAATCAGCCATTGGAATTTGCATCGGAATAGTTAATTTACATTTAGAACAAAATTGTATTTACAGAAAAAGGACTTGAATCTTATTAAAATTTAAACTATATCATAGAATTTATTGTAAAGAGAGTTTAAAGACGTCATATAAATATAATCTCCCAGAGTTAGATGAATTATTGCTTGAAAAATCAAACAAGTAATAGCTATTTTAAGCCCATGGCTGAGTGGTTAGTGCATCGTGCTTTCACATCACAGGTCCGAGGCTCAAACGCCGGGCTGGGCAAAGTTGACTCAGCCTTTTCATTCCTTCAGTGAAACGATAAATGAGTATCAAGCTTTCTTGGGAACTACACACGGGGAGTTTCGCGTCAGACCGATTACCTACCGGAACATCCGATTATACACCTCAGGGCCAAAGGTCACATATACTGAGTTGGGCACAATAGGCCTTGACCCTCATAGGCTGTTGCGCCACTGAGTTAAGTTAATTGCTGTTTTATTTTAGTTTTGTTTTGCGAAAACATCACAAATCTTTCTATTTCGACAACGGACTCGACATTATGGTTGATACGATCTTTACTCGCCATATTAAAATTAATTTGAGTTCTTTTAAATTATTGTGGATTTGTAGTGGTTAGAACCCGCGACCTTCGGGTTCGTAGCCTAGTAATATATCCACTAGAAAAAAGTGATCTCCTCTGTCCGGAGGCTGTTACTGGCTTATTTAGATACCGCTACACTACTCTCCCACCAGTGAGTCGGTGGATAGCTGAACTATTTTTGAAGTGATAACTTCTATTGGCACGATTTGTCGGAGAGTGAACTTGAATGAACATCATCGCTTGGAAATGTAACACTCATTCGGCTTTTTTGTCTTCATTCGGACATACATACCCCTAAAAAGGAAAGGAGAGACGTTTCCCCCGCCACTCTGAAACCGGTTGTTTGTCCCCCACACACACACACCTCTTTCTAGAGCAGGGGTGGCCAACCCAAATGACCTCGCTGGACAAACTTTACAATCCCGCGGGCACATATAAAAATATATATCTTTATATTAGATTTGGATCCATTACAAACATTTGTTGGAGTGAAAATTTAAAACAGACTGATATATTATTGTTTTCATTGTTTTTCGTGTATACAAATATAGATAGTATAATAATAATAATGCAATGGTCAATTAATGTTTATTTAATTAGTGAGATATCTGCTTCTCAACTCTTTCACTTAGTTTTTGCAAGTCGATCTCAATGCATGAGTATTTTCGTATCGTATTTGATGTTGCAGATTTTGGTGCGTTAAGTTTGAGCATGATTTATGTTTGATAAATTTCAATTTAGAAAAAGAAAGAGATTCGCAGGAACAGAAGCAGCGTGATAAAATAATAACAGTTATGGAATTTATTTAAAAAAAACCCCACTTTTTAAACAAAAAATATTGTACAAAATAGTCGAATCTTGTAAAGTTGTAAGGAATCTCGCGGGCCACATGCGGCCCCCGGGCCGCGAGTTGGACACCCCTGTTCTAGGATTCTTTCTAATCCTAGTTGAAGCATGAAAATGAAACGTAATATTTTTAAAAAATAGGTTTAGAGAGCAAAAGAAATCCTACATTAAAATTAAACATAAAATGTAGAAAAAGGACACATTTTTATAGAACTAAGTAAATAGTATTATTATCATTAGGAATATTGCAGTGATCTTAAGAATAAAAATCTATTTTTGTAAAAGAATCGGAATAGCAATGAACAAATAGTTCTATTTATCACATTACTTAAATATACTTTGAGTCAAAAAAAAAATTAAAACAATTAAAAATTTAAAATAACAAAATTAAGTAAACGGGTATTAAGAAAAAGTTAATTAAATAATTTAAATGAAAGAAAAAAAATATAATTAAAAGATTTTCCTTGCAGCAGCACCAAAAATATATTTGTACAAAACTCCCATACTATGACAAAAGAGCAAAAGTACAGGAAAATTATGGGTTTAAAAATTTTCGGGGTTTCCCCCTTTTTCGGTTTTAACCTAGATTCCTTTTCCTAAATCAACTACCCGTCATACTATGAAATCCGCAAAATTAATTTCCCTTGGATAGAATTAAAGATTGTTATATTTTAAAAAATTATTCAAAAAAAGCGGATTTTTCCCCTTCAACAAATTACCATGATTTTAAGGGGGAATATTAAAGTAGGGGTTTTAAAAAGAAAAATAAAACCCTTTTAAATTGTTTTTAAAATTTAAAAATTCAAATTAATTTAAAATTAAAAGGGATCCAAAAAAGAAAAAAAAAGTTGGGAACCAGAGTTTTATTTAATAGATATTTAAAAAAAATTTTTTAAACCCAAAAGGATTTAAAAACCTATTTCAGCTACCAAAAAAATCTATTGTTTCCTTTTTAGAATAAAATTAATTTCCCTTTTATAATGGATTGCATTTTTCCCACAAAAAATTTTATTTTAAGGAAACAGAATATGAATAAAAAATTTTTTATGGGACAATAAAAACAATTTCCTTGTTTTTATACAACCAAAACTCAAAAACCCTAAAATAACTTTACAAAATTTGAAGTTATCACTTCTTTTGTGGGGTCATAAGCACACACACACACTTTTTTTTGTTACGGAGAGAGAGTGTGTGTTTTATTTATCTATTTTATTAATTTTTTTTCTTCTTATATATATATTTTCTATTTTTTTTTTTTATTTTATTTATCTTTGGGTAGATCCCGCCCGACAGTTCAGAAAGTTGCGCCCAGTCAAGATCCCCAATGTAGGGGGGTTTGGGAACCCGCGACCTTCGGTTGAGCCTATTAACATACGGGGAAAAAAATCACCTCAAAAGGAAGTTTTATTTGGGTTTTTTAAGATACCCCCCATAAATTGGTTTTGCAAATAAAAAATATTAATGGGGAATGAGACAGCTTTTTTTTTTTTTTTCTTCTTCTTTTATTGGGGCTGCGTATTGATTTTTTTTTCCCTTTTTTTAGCCCTTTAGTCTTTCCCAAGAGCGGGAAATACTTTTTATTTTGGCACCAATAGACGATCCCAAATTTTGCTGCGGGTAATTTTGACGCCCAGTTTCCTCCCCAGAGGGAGGCGTCTGAGCCTGACGATGCGAAATTAAACCCTTGGGAAATTTTAAATTTTTTGCCGGGGCCCCCAACCCAAACGGGCACTTTTTACGCCGAAATAATAAACAAATGGCCGCGTCGATTTCTGCATCATGAAAATCCTCCGACTTGGGCTGGGGTTGAACCTACAACTTTGGGTGCAGAAGGCCAGCAACAAACCCCAACTACGCCACCCAGTCCGCTAAAAAATTTAATTCATTCATTTTATTTTATTTTGTTAAAAAAATTATCCGTGGATTTGGTTTATTTTTTCTTTTACCCTAAAAAATTTTTTTATACAAGGGAAGGGGAAGAAATTAGAAAAGCAATAAAATAAGCTGATAAATTCTACTGAAAAACAGTTTCACCCTTCCCCCTGTTAGGTTTTAAGAACTGATTTTAAACCCTTGTGTTACTAAAAAAATTTTTTCCGCCCTCCCCCAAATTTACATTTATTTAATTGATTCGTTATATATACTATAGTTTTATTGAATTGAAAAATCATTTTCAATTAATAGATTTATATGTGCTTTGAGACGAATATGTTGAAAAGAGAGGGGGAAAAATGGTTAAAGAGAAATGATTAATGATCTATGAAACGCGAAACTACTGATGTTTGACTGGGGGTTTCAACATGTTAAAAACAATTTGTTCCGTGATTATTCGTACGAATTCAATTGGTCTCGAAGCTGCTATTTTAAAGATTATTCGAAAAATTTAAAAATTACTCAACACATTTAGGTTTTGGGGAAAGTTTTTTAAAAAAGGGGAAATTTATTCTTTTTTTTTCCTTTTTTAAAAATTACTCCATCCCTTCCTAAAGTAAAGAAAAAACCCAAGTGAAATCTCCCCACGGGTTTTCTGTGTTTTTTCATTTTGGTGGGGGAAACCCCTTTTTATTTTATCCTTGAAAATATAAATCTATTTTGTGCTTTTTTTTTTTCATGATAAGAAAATGGGGAAACCAAGGCAAAAAAGAACTCTATCTTCGAAAATTAAACTTGACCAAAAGTTGATACAAAAGAACTAAACTAGAGGTGATAACACTTAGAATCTTGCTTTAGGTGGGTGAAACGGCGCACAAATTAATCTATTTCTGTAATCTTGTAAAATTTGTTATCGCTATTTTAAACAAAAAAAGACATGTATCCGATGTTTTAAAGGTTTAACCCCAGAGGGAAAATTTCCAAAAAATAATTAGTAAAAATTTTTTTTTTTTCCAGCTTTATTTTAAAAAATTTTTCCCCAAATAATGATTTCCTTTTTTCTAAAAATTTTATTTTCCTTTTTTTTAAAAAATAAACCAAGACATATTTCGCTTACACTAACAAATAAAGCTGCTTCACGATTTTAATTTAAAAACTCCTGTTTAAATTATATTTTACCATATAATCATTGATATTTATTTTTCTTACTTTAGACATTGTTGCAAAGGAATAAAAATTGTTAGCGAAATTATTTCCAATACAAGCTAAAATTTTATCACTCAATACTTATTATTAATTAAGATTCAGTTGAAAGGTGAAATATAAGTTGATATAAAATCTGAAAAATGTGTCAAAATTTAATAAAAATCACCATTGTTTAAAAAGGTGCAGTTTGTTGGTATGATACATTTAAAACAGAAATTATTTAATGGGGGAACTAGAAAGAATTAAAATGAATTTAGGGGAAATTTTCCGGAAGAATTAAAAAAAGTGATTCTTGGGGATTTAGATTTTTTTTCATGAATAGAAATGTGGTACATTGAATGGTTGAACTATTGTCTGAACTAAAACTTGTGGGATAAAATATTGAGGCCTTTCAAAATTTCATTTAACTTAGTTCAAAAACATTCTAAAGAATTTGTCAAATTAAAAATTCTTTATACTAAAGCCCCCAACCCCCGTATCTAAAAAAAAAAAGACATTTATATAAGGGAAAAAAAATAAAAAAGCATCCTTTTGTGAATATATTTTTAAAATTAAAGGGAAAAATAACTTTTTTTTTTTATTCAAAAGGATTTATTAATGTAAAACCCAATATAAAACTTTTTTCTTAAATACAAGCAGAGGTTCTTTTCAGTTACCCAGCATGTTGTCAAAATAGAACCAGTTATAATATTTCTGTGCAATTCATCATATTTTCATCCAGAATTATTTCTTATATAACAAAAGTTTTTTTTTATTTTTTATTATTTTATAACCTTAAAATTAACCGGGAAATTTTTTTATGTGTTGTACTTTTTTGGGAAATTTAAAATCCATGTTTTTTTTTCACATTGGGGTTTCCAATAGGTTTCAATAATGCGTAAGTACCGTTTTTTTTGGAAGAAAATTTTTTATGTTTTATATTTATCTTTGGTGTGTAATAAAACTGTTATTAATAGTATGGAATCTTGTCACATTTTACTGAAGACCCACCATGCAGAGGGGGCCCAAAGCAAAAAATGATGAGGCCAATTGTCCTCCCCCTTTATGGTGTGGGAAATTGGGGGGGAAGGTGGTCCACATCCCCGGGCCAAGGCTCAAAATTAGGAGGTCTGTTACCAAAAGCTGTTGAGTAGCTGAATAGTGTGATGTTAATATTCACTCACTTGTCTCATTTTAAAGATTTTCATCCATAATTATTTTCTCAAAGTGTTAAAAATTTAATGAATTCTCTTTATCATTTAAGCTAAATATTACACCATTTTTTGTTTAGAGATAACTGGAAATTTGTTTAAAAAGGAGCCAAATTAAATTTTTCCAAAATTAAATTATTTGACTGTTTTTCTTTCGTCAAAGGATAGTTAAATCCATTCTAGATCTGAAAAAAATGCACAATTTTGTTTAAAGGGCAATTGCAACAATGCCAGCATTCAAAATAACTCGCCAAGTTGGTAACCCTGATTTCGCTTGTACTGGGTTGGTAACCCTGATTTCGTTTGTACTGAGTTGGCAACCCTGTGCTTCGTTTCATGTTATGTCACCAGTAGGGTTGGGATGATACGCAAGTCCCTAGAATTCTATCATCTCATTTGCTAAATTGTCTTCACACTGCCTCTAAAGGAAGGAATATTCATTAATATTGGTGTCAATAGAATAATTTTTTCATGGAACTCATACATAGAGCATCAAATAGGCCAAATTTGTAAAAAAAGAGTGATCAAAAATGATTTATCAAAAGCAACAAGAAGTTATTCAAAATTAACTATTTTTTTTATTGCCTTTTTGGGTTGAAATGAAGTATAGGATGAAGGTGGCAATTTATGTAGTAGTAAATTTTTATTTAAGAAACAAAGGTTTTTACTAACAAAATATTCAAAATACTTAAATTACATTATATAATTAATTATTGTTATGATAATGAGCAAAAAGATGCTTGAGTGTATGATTACCTAAGACCTGGGATACTTTCTATACCTAACAATGCTTGCCCAAGACTGACCAATTTATGTATTTTTTAATGCAGTGGGTAAATTAAACTGGAAAAAGTGTTAAAATGCTTCAAAAAATTAAAGTGTAAAATAAAATTATATAATAATTAAATGTGATCTACAAGATTAGATTTATTTCAAGAAATCTTATGAATTGAAATAAAAAAGTTGGCACAAATCCTGCCATGATATCAAAACAAAAAGATTCTAATGTGTTTTATATAAAAAAAAAAACCAATCAGTCAGATTTTGGTGGAAAATATGTGTGTGATTCGAGTGGCACACATTTGGCTGTGGTGAAGCTAATACATGAGTATCCAATAATTATATTTCATTTTATTGTTAAAATAAGAACTAGAATATATGTTTCTACTGTAAATTTCAGATTTTTATTAAGAGGGATATTCACGTAAATTTATTATATTTACTTAAATCATTCATTAAAAGATCTCAAACTAGGCACCAAATAAATCTGAAACTTCGCCAGCCCAATCTGCTAAGATGCCAAAAAAAGTATTTACAAATTTCTGTTGTAGGATATCAAATCTAACTTGTCCTGTAAAATCTTTCGAAGAAATATTATGGTAAATCGTTAAATATGTCACTTGAGCAAATAACAATTAAATGTTAGTTTTGTGTTTCATTCTTGATGTTAGATTTATTTAAACAGTTTTTTAAAAATGGTTTTTGCATTTAGGTAGCCTATGGAAAGAAAACCCAATACAATTCTAATTGTAGAGGTCCGTACTATTTCTATAAAACAAAAATATATCCATTATTTTTTCTGGAATAAATGAAAAGCTCCCTTTTCAGCAGCTGATGTATTAATTATAAAGATTTTTAAAGTTTATTTTAATGAATCATCAATTTGAATCACTAACGCTTAGCATCAGTTTCTCAATATTGACGAAATAATCACTGATAAGGGGAGGGCACGACTGAGAAAATTCATTTGGGGACTAAACTTGATGTAATAGTAGTACCCCTTCAGGGTGTTTAACCCTCAATGTATTATCGCTGAATGGCCTGTCAATTCAGAGAAAACAGCCTTCAAAATTCATGCTTATCTTTTATACAGTTAAGTTTTAATTACCTCCAGCGACACTGTGGTGTAGTTGGTAGTAAGCCTGCTTTCTACGTGGGCAGATAGGATTCGAGTAGCCCGAGCAACTTTTTCCCCCCAATTCATTTAATTATTTTTTTAAATTAGATAAACTGATTTAAGAAAGGTTTATTATAAATATTTTTTTATGTAATTATTTTGTTTTTTATAAAATTAAAAATTACTGTAATTATATAAAAATATTTATATTATATTTTATAAATAAATTTTATATTAATGAAAATCTTTATAATAGATATTAAATGATATTTTTTATAAAAATTAGCTACAAATAGTTTTATAATGTGAAATACAATATATTATAAATAAAATATTATAATTATATAAAATATTTAGTAAGTCCTTTTTAAATAAATTTATTTAATTTTAAGAACTAATTAAATGAATTGCAAAAAAAAAGTTGCTCGTGCAACTCAAACCCTATTTGCCCGCGTAGAAAGCAGGCATACTACCAACTATGCCACTGCGTCGCTGGAGGTAATTAAACTTAATTGTGTAAAAGCTAAGCATAAATTTTAAAGGCTATTTTCTCCGAATTGACTGGCTGTTTGGCTCTAATACATTGAGGGTTGAACACTAATGGAGTACTACTATTAGACCAAGTCTGGTCCCAAAATGAATTTCCTTAGTCATGCCCTCCCCTTATGAATCATAGTGTAGCAACCTGTTTTTTTAGAACTGTAAGATAAATATTTATCATTGTGAGTTTTGTTTTCAATGTTTAACAAGATATAACATTTTTACTCTTTAGTTAATGGAAAGTATCATTCGTTTGTTTTGGAGATTTGTTGGAGTTTTTGTCTTTTTAGTCTGCCTGAATTGAAATATATATACTTATCAGGATAGATACATAAAAATATGAATTACATTATCCATATAAATACATATTTAAATATTTTCATCAAGATATATATAAGATTTTAAAGCTAATATGAAATTGATTGATTTCTGGATTTTCTGCATTTCATAAAATTTTTTCTTCTGTTGAAGATGTTAAAACCAATTATATTACTATTCTAGATTTCAAAATGTCTCATGATGATGATGTTTTGAAAATCCTGCTAGCTACTGATTGCCATTTAGGCTACATGGAAAATGATGCAGAGCGAGGTAATTAAACCTTATGATTTATCAAATTTATATTTTCAGATAGCTTAAATAATCAGAATAACAAAATTATTAATTACTATTACTTTTTACTATATTTGCTATTTTATTTTTATTATTCATTATAATTAAGTTTATTACATAGAAAGGAAAGTATAAAAATTCCAAAATAGGTGTTTGTTATTTGAGATTCTGATGCAAATATAATGCAATTTAAAAAAATTGAGTTTTGTTGAAATATGGAAATGAATTTTTCTTATTTTTTATAATAAAAGGTAAATAAACACAATGGCTGATTGTTAACTTTGAATCAACAGGACAAATAAAATATTTTATCTTGCAAAGCCTGTTTAATGTTTATTTCAGTCCAGGGCTTTTTAAATCATAGTTAACTATATTTATCTAATGCTGATGACTTACTATCCATTGTGTTTTGGTGCTGTACCTTATAATCATAACAGATAATAAAAGAAATTCTCTGGCATCTGTTGCATACCTCGTGCAAAAAATATCTTATATATTTATGCAATGATTTATTTTAAAAAATTGCATGATTTGATTGTATTAATAAAGACCAATAAGGAAACATATAACCTTGTTGTTTCTATGTGCATTTAAAATCTTTTTCCTTCAAGAGAGATATAGTTACAATGAATTTTGTTTAGAAAAACCCTCCCTTTACATTAATGTGTTGGGTGTTTGCTAGTTCTGCATGAAATGACTGTTACAGAAAATCCAATCACATCTTGAATGAATTTTATAAATTTTCTCTGAACATGCTGAAGAATGCAAATGAGCCTGTAGTTAGTTTGTCTCAGTCTGCTTGCAGAACATCACTCATTGCTTGGAATTGTATCATGTATATGCTTGTTGTTCACTAAAGATACCATGCTATTTTTAATAATTTTATTTATTGTTTCAATGAGTATATTTCTCCTGGATTTTCTTTTACAAAATTAGTATTATAATTTTATCAAAAGCTATTTTTATGATTTTTTCTAATCATGATGTAATTCATGAATTTTTGTAAATTAGTAGACTAAAGGTGTTGTTTCTCTTTCAATTGTCCTTCAAAATACATATACTATGTAAGTATTGTGAGCATGATTGAATTTTCTATTTTAAAGTATCAAATATTCCTTTTCAACACAAAATTTTTATTTCTAGTTTTTAAGTAGAAAATTCATATTTATGTTGACTTTTTTAATGCTTTATTACCTTTTACAATCTTTCTTACCAAATTTGCAATTATATTGCATAAAATGTTAACTTATTTTTGCCTTAATGAGGAATATGTTTTAAGTTTGCTATTCAGTATTTATATTTTGTATTATGTGAGTCGTAGAAACAAAACCAAGGTTTTTTTTTAAATATATACAAAAAGTTTGGCTAGTTGGCTGAGGTAGTTAAAACTTTGAAAGAAAAGTTAGACTTGCTTTGTTATTTTTTCGTTTAATGTGTAATTTCCTTTGATTTTGATAGTATTTTAATGTCTGATTTTTCTGTAATTTACATTTTGAATTGAATATTTATATTCTCATCTTCTTTCCAGGATCTGATTCAATAGTAACATATGAAGAAATTTTAAAAATAGCTGAGAGCAAAGAAGTGGACTTCATATTACTAGGTGGAGACCTTTTTCATGAAAACAAGCCATCTCGCAAAGTCCTGCACGATTGCATCTCGTTGATGAGAAAATATTGCATGGGTGATCGTGCAGTGCAGTTTGAATTCCTGAGTGACCAGTCTGACAATTTCAAGCATTGTGCTTATCCCACAGTCAATTTTGAAGACCCTAACTACAATATATCCATACCAGTGTTTTCCATCCATGGTAATCATGACGACCCAGCTGGTGCCGGTTTGTATTGTTCATTAGATTTACTTAGTGTCACTGGTCTAGTCAATTACTTTGGAAAATGTACAGAATTAGAGAATGTCAATATTTCACCACTCATGCTGCAGAAAGGTAAAACTAAACTGTGCATGTATGGATTGGGATCCATTCGGGATGAACGATTGCACAGAATGTATTTGGATGGAAAAGTGACAATGTTACGACCTAAAGAAAAATGCATGAGTGGTTTAATTTGATGGTTGTTCACCAAAATCGAAGTAAGCATGGACCAAAAAATTATCTTCCTGAGCAGTTTCTTGACAATTTTTTAGATCTTGTCGTTTGGGGTCACGAACATGAGTGCCGCATTGATGGTGAGTGGAATGATAAGCAAGCTTTCTTTGTGACGCAACCAGGCAGCTCAGTTGCAACATCTTTATGCCATGGTGAGGCTGTACCCAAACATGTTGGTCTTTTACAGGTATTCTTTTTTGATATCTTAAATTTTTACCTAATATAAGGTTTAACAATATATATGTATGTATCACGATTAAGTAAACATTTTCATATTTGTACACTTTCATGTTATATATGCTTTAGTTTGTTCAATAGTGAACACGGCTTATAGGGAAGTAATGAGTTTCATTATCTGGATGCATTTATAATATTTTGTAAGCACTCTTTCTTTTTAAAGTATTCTGTATCAAAAAATAAAAGTTCTCATTATTATTAAATCCATTTAAAGAATTATTCAAGTAACATGTAACAGTTCTAAATTGAGAAAACAGGTTCATATATATATAAAACAACACAACGATATTTTTACTTGATTAATTATGATTTGGATTTTGGAGATGAGGAAGCTTGATAGTTTTTTATTTCTTTATTTTATTCTTTTGGTAGACACACATAAAACAAAAGACTGTTTACAAAGACAATGAACAAACAATTACAGTAATATTGTAAAAACAAGTATCGGCAGGCCAATTTTCCCTGAAAATCTCAGCTTTTATATGAAACACAGACTGGAAGTTCCAAAATTCACATGACTTCCTTGAACAGATCTTATGATTGATGGATAGATTTCATACAAGTTGATTACATAAGGAATAACTTAAAATTCCTGAGTACATAATTTTGCCATGTTAAAGATAGGATTACATCCTGTTAAGTGGGTACGCTAACAATTATTTACGAGAAAGTCCTGAGGTGCAGGATTATTACAAATTAAAAACTTGAAAGATGAAATTAACGTTGTTGTTGTTTCCAATCCCCTTGGAGCAGGAAAGCCTACACCAAGTCCATTTTACCTATCCGCATAATAATCTCACATATCAGGTCTTGATCTTCAAACAACTGTTGCAGGGAAATGCCCCAGCAATCCAGAAGATGAGCAGGAGAAGCAGGAACAGGTAAAGAAAGACTTTACCCCCTGCTCAAAAGTCATGCCATGCACACGCGACCGCTTCTAAAGCGCGCTAAGGCCGTCTGATGAGCCCTGGAACTCCTGCACTATAAAGATAGACCAGGGCTCTTAGCTGCATTCCAGTGGTGAGCAGGAGGGTTTCGTCAAGTCAAATTCATTTTAGTTCTGTGCAGAGAATGAATTTCTGAATGGCTTAAGACAGAGGAACTGGGGTTAGAGAGATCTCAACCCCTACCAGGCAGCTTGTCAGCTGCTTCGTTCCCAGGCACACCCACATGTGATGGTATCCACTGGAGACATACTTGTTTCCTCTGACCACACACAAGCTTAGCCAATTTGGATAAAATATCTAGACCAGTACTGTCCATAATTTTTGGCCAATTCTTCAAATATTGGATGGAGCTTCTGCTGTCTGTCAGGATCCAGATACTGTCCTTATTAGAGTTGAGAGCATAATTGAAAGAATCACTAATAGCAATGAGTTCCGATTTAAAGACGGAACAGTGGTCAGAATTCCTAATGCTGATTTTAACATCATTCCCAGCAGTGTTACTAAATATACCACTCCCTGTTTTACCCATATCCAAACGACTACCATCTGTGTAAATAATCAAGGCTTGATCGGGTATGTCATTTATTACTTCAAGTGCTGTGTCTGAGTAATTCCAGATGGTTTCTATGCTTGGGAGTACTGGTCAATAATTCCTCCCGGAATTGAACATGATTAAAAGAATCAATAAGTGTGATGCATCTAAAAGGTGTAGATGTGTCCACATTGAAATCTAAAAAACCACATTTTCACATGTAATTAAGTGGGCTGTCTCGCTTTAAACGTTGGTTACCTGTCCAATTTAAAATGAAAGAAGAGGTTCTATTGAAGAAACCTTAGCTTTTAATTTTGTTAAAATACCTATATGAGTTGACTTCAAATCTCATAGTAAGAGGTCGGATGTCTGCCTCATACAGAACTATGTCAGTAGGGCAACTATATCAAGGCCCATGATAATCCTCGCAGCACTGAGGTGCACTCTCTCCAGTTTCTTCAAGTTAGAAGATTCTACTTGAAACATTTGATACCATATTCAAGGACTGGGTGAACCAAAGTTGTATAAGTTATTCTAAGTGGGGAGGCATCTGAAAAGATCTTAAGTCTCTTTCTTACTATCTATTTTCAGCTATTTTCTCAATATGTTTACTGCAGTTTACTTCGGAATCTAAAGTGAAACCAAGATAGGTAGGGTATTTACTGTATTTCAAGCTCTCACTCATTAGGAAAAGCTCAGGAGAATAATTGTAAAGATGCCTATTAGTCTTGAAGAGGCTGACTGTAGACTTTGAAGCATTGAAAGTAATTTTGTGGTTGTCTGCAAACTCCTGGATATTTACTAAGGATCTATTCAACTGGGATTCCATTTTGCTAATATTTGCATCACTGTACCACAAAGCGACATCATCAGCAAAAGTCCAATTTGAGAAGGGTTAACATATTTTTTTTAACCCTGGCAATAAATAATGAGAAAAGAGTTGGACTCAAAACGCAGCCCTGGGGAATTCCTTGATAAGTTTTGTAATAATCCAAAAAATTAGCATAAAAATTGACACAAAAATTTTGGTGATTTAGGAACTTTGAGATCCAGGGCAGAGCTTTACCTTTAATGCCAAAAACACCAAAGCACTTGCTTAATAACTTATATTTCCATACCCTATCAAAGGCCTTTGACACATCTAAAAATGCTGCCATGGTGTGTCTCATTGGTTTGTAATTCTGAGAATCTCTAACACACTGGGTGAAGTATAAAATTTGGTCAACAGTAGAGTGACCCTTACGAAAATCAAATTGCTCTGGGGACATTAAGTTATTAGTGTGTAAATGGTGAGTCAATCTCCGCAGCACCATGCTTTCCATTAGTTTGCAATTGATGCAGGTAAGAGAAATAGGACAATAGCTTGTCGTAAGACTGCCATTCTTGTTGGGTTTATGAATGGGAATAACAATGGCGGATTTCCTCTGTCTTGGTAGTTTGCCAGTTTTCCATGACAAGTTACATATGTATAAAAGTCTCCCTACCCAAAATTCCAAGGTGGGACAAGAAATGTCCAGGGATACCATCTGGACCAGGTGATTTGTTGATTTCCAGATTTTGAAGGGCATAAGTTAGTTCGGGTAAAGTGAAATCAACATTGAATAATGGGTTATCTGCCGGCCTGTCCCTTCAAGATTTAACATGAATTTATTACGTATATATATATTATTGATGTATACTATTTAAGGTGTAACATTCATCATAATTGAAACTTTGTATATCTACATAAATTTAGAATACTTTTTCAATAATAATAATTTAAAAATATTTCAACAGCATTATTTATCTGTGATTGAAGGGGTTTAACATTGAAGTCTCAAAGATTTGTGTTAGGTGGGTAGGAAGCATGTTCCAAGATTTGCCTCTGTCGCAGTAAAAGAATGACATTGTTTGTGACATTACAATGAGCATTGTCATGCAACATTATTGAGATATTGTTTTGCAACGAATGTGGATGTTCACACCCTATCTGGATGCAGATAGTGCTGTAGAAATCAGCAATAATAGCCTGCATTGACAGTTTATCTTGCTGGCACATCATGCGTAAGAATTACACCCTCCAGGCCGTATGCAGCAATCAGTATAACCTACACCCGATTGGGTTCCTGTCGAAATTTCTGTAAATGGGGTAAACTTTGGTGACGCCATTCATTTGATTGACACTTTAATTCAGGCTCATAGGTGTAATAGGCCTACGTCTCATCAATGGCAGCAATACGCTGCAGAATTGTGTCTCCTACATTGCAAAATCTCTTCAGGGGGATGCCAGCCAGTGCATATTGGTGCCATTTCTGTACTTTTTATCTTGTTCAAACATTTCTTCATTATGTGCCTCATCATTTGATGATTAAGATCAACCTCTAAGGATAATTCCTGGACAGTTCATCGATGATCTGTGGAAAGGAAACCACTGAGGATGTCAATTTAATCTTAAGGAATGGAGGGCCAACCTTTGTTAGTTGCAAATCCAGTCTCATTCAAACCCAAATGAATTGCTTTAACCCATTGTGCAACCATCCTTTATGGTGATACGTTTTTGCCACGGATACCTCGATTTGAAGCCATGACCACATTTTGAAATCATGCTTTAGAGCAGGGGTGACCAACTTTTGGGGGAAGAGTGCCACTATTTGATTGAAAAAATGATGTAGTCGAAATTTAAAAATAATATAATAAATGAAACAATACTATAAACTTAGAGTTTATTGTTAAAACATTTTTTACAAGTTCATTCCGTTAGATTTGATATTAAATAAAAAGGAATATCTTGAAGCTTTTAATTCTAAATAATTTTTAAACATTCAATACTTTCTTATTGGGTTTTTTTTTCATTTTTTACGAAGTCATCTATATTAGGGTTAGCTCTTGATGATGCTTTCAAAATTATGTTATTTTAGGTGCATATCAGCTAATTTTGAGTTATGTTGGGTATGCAAATAAGTTTTGAGAGTTATGGCTGGCTTAATTAGCACTAAATCGCATCAAACTATCTTGTAACTGTATTTGTGTGATAGTGTCATTAATAAAATTGCAGCTGATGGACATTGATTACTGTCTGAGGCATATAGGGAATATGCTCGATCAATAAAAACTTGTGAGTACTGGTTCCAGCATTTTAAAAGAGACGATTTTGACACCACTGACAAAGAACGTGAAGGGAGGCCAGTAATGTTTGAAGACGCTGAGTTGGAGTTGCTTATTGGAATAAGATTCATGCCTAACACAAGAGAAGCTCGTTAAAACGTTAGGAGTGACTCAACAAGTGATTTAAAACAGTCTTGAGGCCATGGGTATGGTTAAAAAAAAGGAAAATGGTTTTTTCATGTACAAACAACTGCTGCAAAGACAAAATTGGAAGGGTTTTTTGCATTGAATGGTGAATTATTGAAAAATGGATCCACTACGACAATCCAAGGTCCAAAAAATTGTATGGTAAGCCAAGTCAGGCATCAACTTCAACGCCAAACTGAATATTCACAGCAAGAAACTAATGCTGTGCTTCTGGTGGGATATGCTCGAAGTTGATCTACTATAAGCTACTTCAGCCTAACAAAATCTTCACTGGGAATGTTATCAACAACAATTAATGCAATTAAGCTGAGCATTGAAGCTCAAACACCCACAATATGCCAAAAGGCATGACAAAATGATCTTTCAGCATGACAATGCTTGACCATGGGTTGCAAAAGTCATCAAGGAAACTTTGGAGGCACTTTAATGGGATGTCCTACCTCACCCACCCTATTCACCAAACATTGCTCCTTCTGATTACCATTTATTCCGGTCGATGAGTCATGACCTGGCACACCAGCACTTCACTGCTTACGAAGAAGCCAGAAATTAGATCAACTCTTGGATCACCTAAAAAGGCGAGGAATTTTTTTGACGTGGAATCCATATGCTACCAGAAAGATGGGGAAAAGTTGTAGCTAACGATGGACAATACTTTGAATAAAATATATTGTAGCGTTTTCAAAGTTTCAAAAAACTTTTCAAAACGTATTTATATCCCCAATATTTATTTTATTATATTCATAACAGAAAAAAAATTTATCCACTGACATTTTTGATTCAAATTTTGAGGTTTTTGTCTGAGACAACGCTATTTTAATAAAATTATAAAAATGGTTAATTATTATTTTCTTTTCAAATTTTTTATTTCTTCAGAAAATTTTGGCAGGCCACTGTTACAACTCCACCATAGCACAGGTGCCGGAGGTTGGCCACCCATGCTTTAGAGTGATGGAAACGAAACTCTTCCCTTTAACTGTGCACAACAACTACCCTTCTAACTAGATCAACTGTTTTTTTGCACTGTACACTTTGACAACAGCCCCACCTCACTGCTCTCGTATACTGTTTGTGCATGCCTGCTCTTCTGTGAGTTTCTGTTTAGTTGCCACTATTTTACAGCTCTTATATAAGTGAAATATGTATTTAAAAACGTATATAAGAGCACTATAGAGAAGAATTCACAACAGAGAATATTGTAAGAAAATTTTCACCGTTCCGAAACTGCATAGTAAAAGTATCTCATTATAGGAAAATCTCATGTTTTCAACCACATTTTAGGTGTGTATTATTACTATATTATTGTATTTTGATCTATTCACAATCGAACCAAATGCAAGAATTGTCTTAAATTATATGTTTATAAATTACTTTAATGGAATTTTGCTTTCTTCAATCTTGGTAGAAAAGGTATTTAAAAATTAAAAGTCATTAATGTGATCAATGTTGTTTTATGCAATTTAAAAAGATTTATCAATTTCATTGTATTGGATTGCTGCCTTTGTTTCATGTAATCTTCCTACTGAAAGTCGTGTAATTAATGTGCAAGAAATCTTGTCACAAAGCAGATATATATATCATGGAGATTTTAGTTTAAGTCCATAAATTGCATGTTTTAATGCGATAAAAATATTCTTTCACATGCTCTATAGCCAAGAAAACGAATTTGCTTGTGGAAATTTATGAGATATATGAAATGCATTATGCATTTTAAAATATAAGCTTAATATATTGTAAAAAGTCGGTTTATTCAAGTGTACATCAAACATTTGAGGGAGGGGGAGAATGTTCCATAAAAGAATACAAAGAAATTTTTTTTAAAAAATTTGTAAATTGATGTATAAATAAGCACAATAAAGACAAAAAAAAGTGTTTCTGTAACGAAAGTTTTGAAAACACTGGAAATCTTTTTGCTTTTCAATCATGTCATTCGTAAAATGTGTATTTTTCAAACTTTCACTGTAGACTTAATGGTTTTATCCTTGTTTAGATAAGAAAAAAGGAATTTCAAATAACAAAAATCCCTCTACAAACTGTGCGGCAATTTTACATAAAGGATGTTGATTTGGAAGATACTAGTCTGAACTTAAATGCACCTGATAGTTCTGATAAAGTGATTGAATACTGTCGGGAATTGGTGGATCAATTTTTAGCAAAAGCTGAAGATGAACATACCGGTTTGTTAAGTTTTCATTCCATTTTTATTGTATAATTATTTTATTTAATGTTTGCTTTTATTTTTTTAATATTTAAATTAAAATATTGTTAAAACTTTTATATTTATTAAAGTTAAACTAATTTGTTTATAAATTTGATTCATTTATTATATAAACTAATAGTTTATATTCAAAGTATTTTAAGTATATATAAATGTTAAATTTTGCTTTAAATATATCCTCTGTCTGTTTGTTTTAATATACCTAACCTGCTAATTTTAATGAAGTTTTTTTTTCATTTTATTTAATTTAGCTAACTCTATAAATTTTTTCTTTTCAAGTTGTAAGACTTACTACAAAATTAAAATTTATTATGTAATTAAAATTAAAAGCATTTTGAAATTTTAGTGAATGAAATTTATTTTTAATGAGTCCATCCCCTCCCCCTAAAAAAATGTATATGTGTTCATTTTAATAAAATAAAGTTATTGTTTACCTGTAAAGATCTTCCTATTTGAAATTTTAATTTTTTTCCCCTACTTCTTAGCCTAGGATTGGGTGTAATGCATTAAATTTATGTATAAAAAAATTTATTTTGTTTTGAAATGTTTCTAAAAATTATCAATGGAATAAATATTTTTATCATTCTATAATTTATTACCAGAAACATTAATTAATAAAATTACCTAAAAATTTAATCTATTCTACATTTAACAGTTTATCATTAAATAAAAAGATGTCTGGGAGCTCTATAATTATTGATTAGGAGAGAGAAATGGAGGTTCTAAAGTCAAAAAGGTCTGCTTTGCAAAATACATCTAGAAAAAACCCTGATATTTTAAATGTAAAATTATGTTTTCATACATTTGCGTGAAATTTACAATTATAAAAAAGATTAAAAGTTGTTTTAATAGTTTTTTTTTACTGAGCAGTGATTGAAAGCTTTGTTTTAAAATAAATAAGCATGTTTACTTCTTTTGAAAGTTATTTGTATATGAAATATGAAAAGGAAAAAAAAGTTGCTTTTTTTTTATAGAGTTAGACTATATGTATATATCATTCTTTTTCATGATTTTTATTAGTTTGAAATCTTAATAAATGCAATTAATTAAATAATCATAATTATTAAAATATTTCAAATTTTTTTAAAAATTATAAAAACTTTATTGCTTTCCAATGATTTTGATCTGCCTATGCTTCATGTATTACATCAAAACAAACAAAAAATTATTATCTAATTCAGTTTACATTTCAAAATATCTATACTCATTATTCGAAGAATTAATTATTTTACATTTTGTATAGGTCATCCTAAACAACCCAAGAAACCACTGATACGACTAAGAGTATTCTGCCCACCTAATTTCGAAACATTCAGTGTCCAACGCTTTGGTCAATCCTATGTATCAAAAGTAGCTAACCCTAAAGACATCATTCATTTCAGTCGAAGGAAATCTGAGAAAATGAAACCAACTGAGATTGATGCTGAGATGCTGAAAACCATTCTGAAACAAGAAGGATTTGATAAACAACGAGTAGAAGACTTGGTAAAAAAATATTTTGAGCAAACCGATGACACTAAGCGATTGCTGGTTCTTTCTGAAATTGGTGTCAGTACTGCTGTCCAGGAGTATGTTGATAAAGATGTGAAAGAGGCAATAAGTACATTAGTTGATGAGCAGGTAAAGAAAACTCAAAATCATTTAAAACAATCATCAGTCGATCATTCGGCTATCGATGACGAATTGCAAAAATTCAGGGAAGAAAGGAGAAAGAATGTGCAAGGTGAAGTCGATGATGTTCGATCTATTTTACAAAGTAAAGTCTCAGACGATTCGACAGAGGAACTTAAGTGACAGTGGGGATGAAATGCTTGATGAAGAAACTGTTCCAATGGCTGTTTCTAAAACTAGGGGTAGGGGTAGGGGTAGAGGAAGTCGTGGAGGTGGTAGAGGAGGGAGAAGTAATTCTAAAACAGATGAAAGTACAAGTAGTACAAATGGTAGAGGAGCTAGAAGTAATTCTAGAACCAATGAAAGTACAAGTGGTAGAGCATCAACTCGTGCGGTGCCTAAGAAGAATTTGAATAATGCTTCCTCTAACACTTCAAAACGTAAAGGGAGGCAAACAGATTTGAGTAGTTTTTTCAATAGTACTGTTGATAATGATATTATTGAACTGTCTGATGAGGATGAAATTCCTTCATCAAAACGACGTAAATTGGCTAATCAGACTAGAAGTAAGAGAGGTGTAGTATTTGACCTTTCAGATTAATAAAATTGCTTTAAATTAAATTTCTCTACTTCTAGTCTGATTTCCTGATGTCAGATTGGTATTTACATTGAAATGTGTGATCTGGTTGCTATTTTATGCTTTTTGCAGCAAAATGTTTAAAAAATAGTTAGCATTAATATATTTTTTGAACTTACTTGCAAAATTGGAAAAAAAATAAATAAGTATATGACAGACCATAAGATGTAGTAAAAATCATTTCAAACATTACTGTGATTTTTTTCCTGAAAATTCAATTTTTAAATTATTTTTTTAAGTTCATTTTTTGAGTATCGGTATTTGTAATATAAATGGTGCTTCTTTTTTAATTGATGTATAGATTTAATGTTACAATCTAGCTTCAAAAATAAAATAATTTTTTTTAAATGTATGAATATAAATTTTATTCATTAATACTTGTAAATTTTTTAAAGTTAAATGTTACCAAAAGGAAAGGAAGTAATTTTTTTAATTTTTTTTTTTAAATCAGGCAGCATATATTTCTTTTTATGAATGATTTATTTCATTCCTTAATTCAAATAATTTTTCTAAAAACAGGGATTGTGTTCATCAATACATACTGGGTTGACATAAGCAGCAATTTTTGAAAATGAAATGACCAGTTACCTGAAAAATTAGTGTTAGACAATTGATGAGTTTTTTCATAAGAAATTATGAAAATAAAACCTGTTTTAGATGGTATTATTTATATAATTGAAGTTAGTGCTATTACAAAATTGCACACAGTATAGTGAAAAAAGTGAGGAATATTTATGTGTAATTTTCTTACTATTGATTTATAGGTAAGAATAAACATTGAATATTCTCATTTTATTTTTTGTTTCTTATCAGATATGTGAGATGTGTTCAGGAACGTTTAAATGAATTTTATTTGATCTGTTTCATTAAATTTCTATTCAATAAGTATTCTCTGTTTTTCTTTTCTTTTTTGTGTTGTTCATTATTAGGTAGTAATACAAAAAAAATCAATTTTGTGTGTGTGTGTGAATTGAATTTATAAATATAATGATACATAGTTTAATATTGAAGTTTTTAAAAATAAATATTTATTTTAAACACAATTTGGATTAAGATATGTGGACGGCATTTTGATAAAAGACATATAGTATTATTTCACACATTTTATATAAATTTTATGTCTTTCAAAGTAGCTGTTATTGTTTTTTAGATTTATTTCTTAAAAAGTTGCTTTTGAAAGTTCAGTTTTTTATATAAGATTCTAGTTTTTATATCATCATAATTTTATTTAGACTTGTTTAAGTGATAAGATACTAATGAATCTTATGTAAATTTTAACTATGGTATTATTGAAAAAAAAAATTATATTTGAATATTTTCTATGTTATACTTGACTATGTTTCAAATGTTGCTTTTTTTAATTTGAATTCTCAAGTTTCTTATATAATTCTTGGTATCCTTCCACACAAAACTTCTGATTATGTTGAAATTTTAATGCACTTACTATGTCAGGATCTTGAGTAAGAAAATGTTCTGTACTTGTAACAAATTTCAATCCCTCGCAAATTAAATCAGCTGCTAATAGCTAAACTTCAACTTCATCATTAGCAAATTCTTTATTATCATAAATTTGATTAAATTGACCTCATCCAAAGGGAAAGAATCCCCAAATTTGTTTGGAATTTGTACTAGAACAAAAAATTTGTGTAAAAAAAAATTGTTAAATTTGTGTACTGTGTTATTTCAAAATCATGTAATAAAGAGTTGGGTGTACCGATGCATTCCTACAAT
>BMAV01005475.1:0-23223 GCA_019973955.1 Trichonephila inaurata madagascariensis | reverse complement strand
ATAAACGAAATCAGTGGGATCCTGATTTCTTCCCTGCTAAGGACGCGTAGAATTGCGACTGTAGTTCTTTCTTATTTTTGCCCGGGGAAAACCCTTTCCCTTTAATTCAGCCTTGAGCTGCCCAAAATCCGTGGCTGTATTTTGCACTAACAACGACAAATATCGAATACCAATCTTGGGGCCCTTCCCCCTGAGATGACTTTTAAGTAAGCCATGACAGATTACTTGGGATTTCAAGAACTGTATGTTGATTCTCAATAGACTCGATAAACTCTGCAATGTTCTCTGACCCTGAAAAGTACATTTCAGGTAGAACAGTACTTCCACCTACATTACCTAACCCAGGAATTACATTCGGGCGCCATTGCGACATAGCCACCCTTGATGACTATGTCGTTCCGGTTCCGCGTAAGCTAGAGGTGTGGGATTATCAAAATGATGAGACATAGTAGTTCTTAATACAACTTTTATTAAGAATAACTTATATTACTTAATTCTAATTTGACAATTTTATTTAAAGTGAGAGTTAACCCAATTAAACCTTGTATTTAAGTCAGATCACGCTACTAGATCCTTTAATCTTAATTATGATAAATAATCCGATTCAACTAACTACCTATATCAAATATTACCTTTTGCAGATCTCCTTCCTTCACCTAAAGAGAGATATCTATAAATTCACTTTATATAAGACGATTCCAACTTCTTTATATAGGACTTCTTTTCTTTCCAAAACTATCGGACTGCTAACTCTTGATCTGTAAGATTCCACACTAAGCTATCTCTAAACTTGCCGCGCTATATCTTATCATCAAAGCTTCTATCCTTTTAAAGTATATCTCATTTACATATTTGATCCGTTTCTCTTCTTGGTATTGGGTTGGAAAAGTTTTGCCATTAATCGTGGCCGTCAAGGAACATAGGAGTTATGTTAGCAGAAGGACGCGAGAGACGTCACACTGGTAACGAGTTTTTATAATTATTAACTTGGCACATATGGCATGTAGAGACATATTGATCAATAAATTTTCTCATATACGGGAAATAACAAACGTCCAGAATTTTATTAAGTTTTATAATATCTACCCAGATGTCCCGCAATTGGCTTGTCATTGAAATTCTCTGTTATTTCATTCATAAGACTTTGGAATGTATACACTCATTTCACCCCCAACGACGTTGCGTGTTTCGCATAAGATAATAATCCTTCAATCAGACGAGTCGTGGGACAATTCTCTCACACATATCGTCGCATTAACAGAGTTATCTTTCGGGTTTTCTAAATATCTATAGATATGACTTAATTCTGGGTCATGCTTTTGTTCTGTTATTAACTGTTTCCGCGAAGTAAGTACTAAATCTCTGATTATTGCACAATTAACCTTTTCTCCTATTATACTTTCCACAGGATTTTTCGATAAAACATTAGCCACAATATTTAACTTCCCTTCTGACACATCAACGCGCAAATTCCCTTTATCTACCTTATTATCTTCAACCCAGCGAATCTTGATTTACCAACGTTTTCTGATCAAAATCTAAATAATCCTTGATCACTTATAAAATCAATACCTAGAATACATAAGGTATTCCAAATCTGTCAACTTACATGGAAACAACCAAGGTTTTCGGAATTGCCTGATGCGAATATTCAACTCTACAATTCCTATATTATGGCATTTCGCTCCCTGTGCTTTTAATGATTACCTGGGCTCGCGATTTTTTAACTTGTTTATAAAAAATATTTTTATATATTTCTTCCGATATAAATGATTTATCTGCTCCAGTGTCCATAGCGCTTTTCAAAAATGTGTTGTGTAAAATAGGAACGTGGAAGCTCTGGGTGTATACAGTGATCCCATTTGTATATGTATATATATATATATATATGACGTGTTAGATCCGCGTAAGCTAGAGGTGTGGGATTATCTAAAGGATGAGACATTTTATAATTCTTAATACAACTGTGACGTCTCTCGCGTCTTTCTACTAACATAACTCCTATGTTCTTTGACACACCACGATTAATGCTTAAAAACTTTTCCAACCAATAACAGAAGATAAACAAAGATAATATGTAAATGAGATATACTATAAAGGATAGAAGCACATTGATAAGATAGAGAGCGCGGCAAGCTTAGAGATAGTTTAGTGTGGAATCATTCTGATCGTTATGCGGCAAGTTTAAAGATAGCTTAGTGTGTAATCTTGTAGATCAAGGATTAGCAGTCCGATAGATTTGGAAGAATAGAAGTCTTATATAAAAAGAAGTTGGAATCTTCTTATACAAAGTGAATTTATAGCTATCTCTTTAGGTAAAAAGGAAGGGAATCTGCAAAAGGTAATATTTGATATAGGTAGTTAAGTGAATCGGTTTTATTAACTATAAATAGATAAAGGAACTAGTTGCGTGATCTGACTTAAAAGCACGGTTTTAGTGGGTGTTAACTCTCACTTTAATTAAAATTGTCAAATTAAATTTAAGTAATATAGTTATTCTTAATAAAAGTTGTATTAAGAACTACTATATTATATCATTTTGATAATCCCACACCTCTAGCTTACGCGGAAACGGCACGACATGGTCATCACAGGATGGTTATGTCGCAATGGCACCAGACATATAATTCTGGGTTAGGTAATGTAGGTGGAAGTACGGTTCTACCTGAAATGTACTTTTCAGGGTCAGAAAGAACATTGCAGGATTTATAGGGGGTGTATTGATAATAACATACAGTTACTTGAAATCCAAGTAATCTGTCATGTTAACTACTTAAAAGTCATCTCAGGGGCTCAAGATTGGTATTCGATATTTGGTTCGTTGTTGGTGCAAAATGCAGCCACGGATTTTGCGCAGCTCAACTGAATTAGCAAAGAACCGCGGTCAAAAATAGAAGAACTACAGTCGCAATTCTACGCATCCCAGCAGGGAAGAAATCAAGGATCTCACTGATTTCGTTTATAGATACAAAATAGAGAAGTTTAGAATTAGGAATGTCCCAACGAACAGTGGATCATATTTTAGTTCGACTCGAACCACAGATCAAGACTATGTGGAAGTCAAGAAATACAAAACACGATACAACTTTTAGAAGTCTTGGCTAAATTCGAAGATATTCTTGCAAATTACAAGGGGTTATCAGAACGATAATATAGAAAGACGAGGTCAAAATGCGCATAAGGATGCCTAATTTTGAAGCTAATGAAGCAGGGGAGGAATTCTGAAATGGGACGTAGACCAAATAACGGTAGAAATGAGTTTTTGAGAATAGCCGTCAAAATAATAGAGGGTTCGAGAGAGAATAGGTTTCAGAATAATGATCAAAGATTCAGCAACAGGGTTACTCATTTCGAAATGAGCGAAATGATAATTTTAATAGAGGGGACCGTAGTAGAAATAAGGGTTCGAGTGAAAATTTCAATCGAGGCGATAGGACACCAAAGGGGACGATTAAATATTGTAAAGGTTAATGATCAACCTCCAAGAGGTGTCGACAGAGACAATTAGACTTTCGTGTATATACCCGTAGAACTTCCCCCACGTTCCTATTTTATTAAATAACACATTTTTTGAAAGCGCAGCGGGACACCGGAGCAGATAAATCATTATATCGGAAGAAATTATATAGAAAATATTTTTCTATAAGCAGAATTAAAATCGCAGGCAGGTAATAACAGCACAGGGTGCGAAATGCCAAAACATGGGGATTGTAGAATTGAATATTCGGATCAGACAATTCGAAAGGAATTGGTCATTTCATGTGTTGAAAGATTTAGAATACCCATGTATTCTAGGTATCGATTTCATAAGTGCGTCAAGAATCGTATTAGATTTTGATCAAAAATCGTTGAAAATTCCAGATTCTCAAATAAATAAGGTGGTTGAACCAATTAAAGAGGAAAAGGTTGAGATAGATTTATCTAAGACAAAATTGGGGGAGGTAGAAAAACAAAAACTACAAAATTTGTTTAGTAGTTTTAAAGGGTTATTTTCAGACAAACCAGGTCTTACTCATGTTTTATACCATGAAATTGACACGGGAGATAACCCACCAGTAGCTTCAAGGCCATATAGGTATGATCGCACTAAGCAAGCAATAATAGATTTTCACATACAAAAAATGTTACAAGAGGAAACGATTGTTCCAATTCAATCCCCATACGCGTCACCTGTTGTGTTATCAAGAAAAATAATGGGTTACCACCGGATAATCCGGAAGCATATAGATTTGCAGTAGACTATAGAAAATTAAATTCGATCACAAAGTATCCGCGATACCCTTTACCGTTAATAGATGATTTATTAACGAACATACCATATAGAACAATAATGTCATCTCTTGATCTAAGAAGTGGGTACTTTCAAATGGCAGTAAACCCAGTGATATTGTTAAGACCGCATTTGTAGTAAAAGTGGCATATGCTTTCAAGCGGATGCCATTCATTTATCAGGAGCAGCTCCTACCAAGAGCAATTGACATAATCCTAAAACCGGTGATAGGGAAATTTGTATGTGTGGCCATATGGATGATGTGATAATCGCACATCTCCATCATTCACTCAACATGTTGAACATTTAAGGGAAGTTTTCGTTGTTAAAAGGGATGCAGGATTGACATTAAATAAGGAAAAATGTAAATTTGGGTGCGATGGTGAAATATTTAGGATTAATTATTAGTGAAGGAATTAAAACGGATGGGGTTAGAGCTATACAAGAGATGAAACCGCCCCGTAACTCAAAGAGGTGTCAAGTTTTTAGGTATGTCCCAGTGGTACGCAGAAATTTATTAAAATTATGCGGATATTTGTATGACATAATCTTAAACGAAATTTAAAATTTGTCTGGGGTCAATGAAGCACAAAAGGCATTCGAAGAGGGTGGAGGCGGTAACAAAAGCGCCAGTTTTAAAATTACCAAACTTTTCGGGAGCCATTCGAGTTATTTACAGATGCCAGTTCGATTGGTTTTGAGGAGCAGTACTTAACCAACAAAACAGACCAGTGGTATTTGCGTCACGTACTGAACAACGCAGGAAAGTACAGTAACCGAAAGAGAATGTCTAGCAGTAGTGGGCGTTGAACAAATTTAGAACATATTTAGGAATATTACCAATTAAGGTTATAACGGATCACGCCGCCTTAACACGCCTAACACATGGCAAAATTTGTCGAGTAGGATGATTAGATGGGCACTCAAGTTAGCAGAATTCAATATAGAGATAGAACATAGACCGAGAACTCAAAACGCGGTGGCTGACATTCTTTCAAGGAATCCAGTTAAAGTATAATTGGTGATAAAGTGGTATTGCCATAATCAGGGATTTGGTACTTTATTCACTAGGAACAATTAATAACTGAACAGAAAAATGACCCAGAGGTAGGTCATATCTATAGATATTTAGAAAACCCGGAAGATAACTCGGTTAATGCAACGATATGTGAGAATTGGTCCCACGATTTCCGTTTAATTGAAGGATTGTTATTTTATGCGAAACACGCAACGTCATTAGGTGAAATGCGTGTATACATTCAAAATCTTTAGGAATGAAATAATGAGAGAATTTCATGACAAGCCAATGAAAGCTGGACACTTGAGCAGATTTAAAACGTATCATAAAATTCGGGACGTTTGTTATTTCCCGTACATGAGAGAAAATTCATTGATCAATATGTCTCTACATGCCATATATTGCCAAGTTAATAACTATAAAAACGCGTTTACCAGCTGGTCGATTAAATCAATTATATCGAATTATCCGAATGAGATAGTGACGTTAGATTTATTGGGCCGTATCCTATATCGAGAATACAGACGTAACCGCTATATTTTAGTAATAACCGATCATTTCAGCAAAATGGGCTGAAATTATACCTCTTTCAAAAAGGCCTCATCTCGTATAATAGCGGATATTTTTTTTTGATAACTTTATATCGCGTTACATGGAGCTCCAATAAAATTAATAAGTGATAATGGTCCCCAATTTATATCCGAAATTTTTTGAGCACTTAAGTGAAAAGATTAGGCATACCGCAAGGCATGTGAAGACTGTTGCATATCGACCACAAGCAAATCGGACTGAAAGAGTTAATCGAGATATAGTGCAAATGATTGCAAATTATGTTAATGATCAACACGATACTTGGGATCAATTCTTACGTGAGTTTGCTTACGCTATTCAGTACGGTGAATGAAACAACGGGAAAAACACCGGCTGAATTATTTTTAGGTCGAAAATTGATTACACCATTTCAAAAACTAGTTATGATATCGGAAAGTTCAAAATTCAAAATTCAAAATATTGAAAGAGCTTTCAGGAAGCTAGACTAAGTACGAAAATTAAACGGGAAAGGTGGGAAAAATATTATAATAGACGTAAGAAAAGACATAAAAATAAGGTAAATGATTGGGTCTTATTAGAAACACACCCTGTAGGTTCAGCAGCTAACAAAGTATGTGCTAGAAATTTAAACAAAATTTGAGGACCTTATAGAGTCTTAGAAGTTAAGAGGTATAATATTGTAATATGGAAATCAGGAAAAAGATTAACAGTTAACGTAGATCAAATAAGAATATATTGTCATAGGAAATGTGACGAGGTCAGATTAGGAACAGGTATCCCAAATAGTATAAGATCAAGTCAGGGAACTCGTACTTCCGGAAAAAGTACATCAAGAGTTAAATGAGTCACAATATGGGAAAAGAAAATCTGCGGTGAAACGTAGGTTAAGAGGCAAAAAGGGATTGTTAATAATCAAATCAATATAAAAATACAGAGAGAGGACCCATAAAACAAATCCACTGGTCAGATCACTACCTAGTTCAGTTGGGAATATGAAAATAAAAACAAAAAGGTTTTGGAGTATAATAGGGGTATTAAAAAGATCAAGGTGTGTCGGGGCAGAGTGGACCACAAAGAAATTGGCAAAAGAAAGGGAGACAATAATAATAATAAAAAGACAAAATGTCATCCAGTACTATTTCCAAAAGCGGGAAAAAGAACAGAAGAGAATGCACAGATAAATCAACTTACGGTCTAAGGCCACGACGGAGAACAGAAGAACACCGACCAGCCAAAGGGGAGACAATTAGGAAGTCAAGGGAAAGGACGACAAAGGAAGTGCAAGCCTTACAACAAGAAATTCCAGTACAACCGAGGGAAAGAAGGTGACACCTCATCGTTGGACGAATGTGGGAGAAAGAACATATAAAAATCAGGTTGTATTGTTTCATTTTTATGATCTTCCAGCAAGTGGTCCGGAAGAATTATTGCAAAGAAGGAAGTCTCGGGCGATGCTTAAAGTTATAAGCCAAGTCAAACACTACAATGATGGTTTTATTTAATTTTGGAACTTTTGACTTGTTAAAATTTTTCTGAAGAAAACATTTGTAATCACATTTGTTTGCTTCGATGTATGACTTCGTGAGATGCGAAAATTCCTTTGGTTATTTGTTATAATAGTTTATTGAAAATGTTTGTAATTGTATAATATGTGTTTATATATATGTTGTTGTATTATTTATGTATTATGAGAGACATCTGGTTCCGGAAACGCGGCGTAGTCAGGGGCACTTAACAATATCAATAACGGCGCTGCGCGGCTCATTGGGAATTTTGGAACCAGATGTGGGGAATGGAGATGAAAATTTATTGTGATATATAAATAATATATGTAGAAATTGATTGATATTATGGAAATAGAGACTCAAAAGGTTTTCATTTCAGGGAGACTGACCTGAAAATCTTGAAAAGGAAGTATGCAATTTATAGCTTCAACAAGAAGAGGAGCGGAAGTACCAGCTCCATATATGAAGTGTTAGAGTCAAGGGTGGGTCTGCACTGCCAGAATATTTGTTTTTAGAAATTTAAGTGTATAAATATTTTAAGAAATTGCATGTTAAAAGTGAGAGTGGGCATAAATTAAACAGTAATTATTAATGTTGGCCTAGTTATTGGGTAAAATTTATTGTCACGAGTTTAAATTTAAATTGAATATTAAAATTTAATTCTAAGATGAGTAATGAAAATTAAAGATCAAAAGATAAATTTTGGAAATTATAAAAGTTAAAATTTAAGATTAAAATTGCAATGAAAATTAAAAAGTCAAGATAAATGGCCAAATCATAAAAAGTTAAAAATGAGGATTTAAGATTAAAATTTAAATAAAACTCAGAAAGCGAAGAAATTTAGAAATAGAGATTTAGACACGTAATTTATTAAGGGCGGTGAGAACCTTAAGAAGTAAATCACGTTTTTCTTCTTGGAGGGGGTTGTGACGTCTCTCGCGTCTTTCTGCTAACATAACTCCCTATGTTCTTTGACGGCCACGATTAATGGCAAAACTTTTCCAACCCAATACCAAGAAGATAAGCAAAGATATTATGCAAATAGAGATATACTATAAAAGGATAAAGCTTTTGATGATAAAGATATAGCGCAGCAAGCTTGAGATAGTAGTGTGGAATTATTCTGATCGATAGCGTGACAAAGCTTAGTGTGAAAATCTTGCAGATCAGAGTTAGCAGTCCGATAGTTTTGGAAAAGAATAGAAGCCTAAGATAAAAGTTGGAATCATCGCATATAAAAGGAATTTATAGATATCGTTCTTTAGGTAAAGGAAGGAGATCTGCAAAAGGTAATATTTGATATAAAGTAATTAGATGAATAGGATTATTAATGATAATTGAGATAAAGGATCTAGTTACTCTGACTTAAATACACACGGTTTAATTTGGGTGTTAACTCTCACTTTTAATTAAAATTGTCAAATTAAATTTAAAGTAATATAAGTTATTCTTAATAAAGAAGTTGTATTAAGAACTACTATATCTCATCATTTTGATAATCCACACCTCCTAGCTTACACTTAGACCGGCACGACATGGTCATCACAGGATGGCTATGTCACATATATTTCTACGGTCCCCTCTATTAGGTATCATTTCGCTCATTTCGAAATTGGTAACCCCCTTTCGTTGAATCTCTGGTTACCATTCTGAAATCTATTCCTCTCGAACCCTCTATTACTTTGGCGGCTATTCTCCCGCAAAAATCATTTCTGCCATTGTTGGTCTACGCCCAACCTCAGAATTTCTCCAGTTTCTGCGATTAGCATCAAAATTGGAAAATCCTATGCGCGTTTTGACCTCGTCTTTTACATTATCACACTATTCTGTGAAGCCTTTTTAATTTGTAAGAATACCTCTCTTCGAATTTAGCCAATATTTTCCAAAAGTTATACACGATTCTGCCGGATTGCGAACTTCTACGTAGTCCTGGATCTGTGGTTCGAGTCGAAATAAATGTGATCAACCAATACCGCCTGCGACATCCCTAGCTCAGCACTTTTGAATTTTTAATAAATCGTAAACAAAGTCTGTGGGTTGCGATTTCTTCCCTGCTGTGACGCATCTGGCCTCAATTCTTTCAGCATTTTTGATTGCAGGAAAAGCTTTCGCTAATTCAGCCAGCAGGCTGCGCGAAATCCGTGGCTGTATCTTGCATAGCACCGATCAAATATTGAGTACCAATCTTGAGCCCTTCCCTGAGATGACTTTTTCAAGTAAGCACATGACCAGATTACTTGGGATTTCAAGTAACTGTATTTGATTATCTATTGTCTCAAGGAACTCCGCTACATTCTCCGACCCGGAAAAATACATTTCAGGTAATATACTAAATCCTCCTGCATTACCTAACCCACAATTAATATTGTTCGGGCGCCATTGTGACATAGCCATCCTGCGATAGCTATGACGTGTTAGATCCGCGTAAGCTAGAGGTGTGGGATTATCTAAAGGATGAGACATTTTATAATTCTTAATACAACTTTTATTAAGAATAACTTAAATTACTTATATCTAATGAACAACATTCTTTAAGTGAGAATAAGCCACAAATTAGACTGAATATTTAAGTCAGATCGCACAACTAGATCACTTATCCTAATTATAGTTAATTACCTGCCTAATCTAGCTTTCTATACAAAATATTACCGTTTATAAAGTAACCCTCCTACTTTGGTTGAAGACTCATCTATTCTGCTACTTGTAGATAGGTGTACTCAGGTACTATTACTCTTCCTTATAAATTTTATTATCGAAGGTGGGCGTTTCCTTCTTCCTTGGGGAGTAGGCCGTCTAACACTTGTTCCGAACTGTTCCACTAAGCTTCCTAAGATTGCCATTCCTCTCACTAAAACCTTCTACCCTTTTTTAAAGTATATCTTTTTGCATTTTGCTTTTTTTCTTCTTGGTATTGGGTTGGAAAGTTTTGCCTTTAATCGTGGCGTAAAAGGGAACGTAGGGTTATGTTGAAGAAGAAGCGAGGATGTCACACCTGCCGTTTCCCTTTTTGAGGATGAACTTCCTAACTTTCAAAAATTTCAATCGTCCTTTGTATGCTATCGCCTCGACTGAAATTTCACCCCGAACCCCTATTTCTGGGGGCCCCCCTCTATTAAAATTCTCATTTCGATCATTTCGAAATTGGTATCCCCTTTCGTTGAATCTCTGATCATCATTCTGAAATCTATTCCTAATCTTCGGACCACCTATTACTTTGACGGCTATTCTCATAAGTACCTCTAAAATCATTTCTACCATTATTTGGTCTACGCCCAACCTCAGAATTTCTCCAGTTTCTGCGATTAGCATCAAAATTAGGCATCCTATGCGCGTTTTGTCTCCGTCTTTCCACATTATCACTATTCTGCGAACCCCTTTTTAATTTGTAAGAATACTTCTCTTCAAATTTAGCCAATATTTCCAAAAGGTATACTGTGTTCTGAGGATTGCGAACTTCCACATAGTCCTGGACTTGTGGTTCGAGTCTAACAAAAATGTGATCAACCAATTCCGCCTGCGACATCCTTAGCTCTAAACTCTTATGAATTTTTATCAAATTGTAAACAAAGTCTGTTGGTTCCTGATTTTTTCCCCCTGCTGTGACCGAAAAACCTAGCCTCAATTCTTTCTTATTTTTATCGGGGAAAGCTTTCGCTAATTCAACTTGAGCTGCGGAAATCCGTGGCTGTATCTTGCACTAGCACCGATCCCAAAAATTGAGTACCAATCTTGAGCCCTTCCCCCGAGATGACTTTTTTAAATAAGTACATGCCAAGTTACTTGGGATTTCAAGTAACTGTATTTGATTATCTATAGCCTCAAGGAATTCTATGACATTCTCTGACCCGGAAAAACACATTTCAGTTAAAATACCAAATCCTCCTGCATTACCTAACCCAGAATTATAAATGTTCGGGTGCCATTGTGACATAGCCATCTGTTGATAGCTATGACGTGGGGGTTCCGCGTAAGTTAGAGGTTTGGGATTATCGAAAGGATGAGACATTCTTTAATTCTTAATATGACTTTTATTAAGAATTTAACTTAAATTATTTATATAACGAACAAACTTATTTTAAGTGAGAATAAACCAAAGTATGCCGATTTATTTAAGTCAGATCGCACAACTAGGTCACTTATCAAAATATAACTAATTATCTGCCTAATCTCGCTTCAATATTATATATTAGCTTTCAGAATATAATCCTCCTACCTTGGTTGAAGACTCAACAATACTTATACTTGCAGGTAGATTGATGTACTCGTGTGCAATTGTTCCTCCTTGTAATTATTAGCGAGGGTGGGCGTCTCCGTGATTCTTTAATAGGCCGTCTAAACACAATTCTAACTGTTCCACACTAAGCTTTCTCTAACATTGCCCTTCTTTCTCACTAAACTTTCTATCCTTTTAAAGGTTATCTTGTTTGCATTGTTGCTTCGTTTTTCCTCTTGGAATTGGGTTGGAAAAGTTTTGCCATTAATCGTGGCCGTCGAAGAACGTAGGAGTTATGTTAGAAGAAGAACGCGAGAGATGTCACAATGTTACGACATCGAATTGACATTTTTAGAATTAATTTTTAATTAATTGCTGAAATTGTCCAGAAGTCAAGTTATAAAACAATGAACAAGCAATTCTTTCTTTAATACTTACTATATTTAACAAATCAAATTTTTTTTGTAATATTGTCAGTTAAGCATATGTGCATTTTGTTATATTTTTAAAATTTTTTAAAATTTTCTTAAAGCAACCAAATTTTTTAATTAGTTGCCAAATATGGTATAAACAAGCACATAATATTTCTTCTCTTAAGCCTCAGAATTGCCATTTTGTAGTATATTATTCATATCCTTTAATACTTTCTCATAAAAAAAAAAAACTCTTTACGTTTGATCACTAGGTGGCGGCACGTTCGTATTGCCACCCATAATAATATGAACTTAAAACTTACAATTAGTATAATGGCTACGATTTTGTGTGTACTTTCTAAATATGTTTCACGTGTGTCTACATTGTGTGTGTAATTCGTAATTCTTCCCTTCAACCCGCTAATGAAATCTTAAGTACTTAACAGCGACACAAGAAAAGCGGAAATTGGCATAGGTCATCATTGTGATGCATACAAATTATGCATTACGCTGTGTAGAGACGCAATTTTTGAAATTCTTGCAATGTGTACAATTTTGTAATTTCGAAATTGATTCATTTCTTTTAAAACGCACATTTAAAAAAATATAGTTTGTTTTACTGTGTTTTCCAAATATTTGGATTATACCCTGATTATGTTATTTTCCATTTGCAAATATTTCTGAATTGCTGAGGAAGAATTAAACTGGGAATAAGGAATGTAAGTTATATCGAAAGCTTCTTTTTAAACTATTAAGAGAATATATATCAGCGTTTGTTTATAATGCTAATACTTCTTTGAGAACATAGATAAATTTACATAACGGTGCATGGAAACATTTCTAAGTTTCGACAAATGATTACAATTAAGTTTGCATGCATGTTAAAGCCCTGATATTTATTGATATTACAGTTTAATTTAATGTTTATAATTCGGATATAGAAGAGGTTTGTGAAATATTCATTTATATATACTTATAGTGTTTATTACAAAATAAGTTCTATTTTGTAACATAACAATTAAATGAATATTTCATTTAGTGATATATGAAACATTGTTTTAGGTAATTTTGAGTTTTTGAAAATGGTAAAATGCAGTTATTCTAATACTAATGTGAATTTTAAGTAGAATGCAACAAATAGAATGTGAATTTTAATTGCCCGAGAAATGGTTGTTTAACAAAAACACTAACATTTTTTAGAATAATTTTAAAAAAACAGAGGAAGAAATATTTATAGAAATTCCTAATATTAGTTATGTAGTTAAATCAATGTGTAGAAATTCCAGAATTAATTTTTCTTGTGCTGGAATGTTACCCATGCATTCTAATAAAAAAAAAACATTCTTAAGTATTAGTAATTAATATTATAAAAGTTAAAAATCCCTGATCCCCCAAATTCTAATGGATATTACAAACATGTATTTTATGAAGAAAAATTTCAAAATTCTTTGACAGTTAATGAGCTCTAATAAATCATATGAAATAATTCAAATAATTAACACAAATAAGCATTTATACTACTCATAATCATGGTAATTTTGTTCATAGTTGTTTTAAATTAAGTACTTATCAGAATGTAATTTAGATTATACCCTGCTTAATAATGCGAAGAATGATAGTAAATTGTTGAGAAACTTTTAATTTTTTATTTTCCTTTTTAATGAATATATTCAGAAACAAAGTTGTTTAGAATATTTCATTTAATTTTTATAGTTTAATGCTAAATATTTAAGTTTCGCATTAAATGTGTGTTAAAATTATGGTTCCAAACTAGATTTTCAGAGTAGCTTTCTTTTTGTTTATTGGGATATGAAACTAATTACTAATATAGAAAATTGTATGGGAAAATTAAAAGTCTACTGTTATTTTTATAATTTATTGATCTTCTACAGAATTCTAAATTTTTCATGAGGCTTTTTTTTGTCTAAAAGAATATGTATATGATATAAATATAATATGTTGCAGCAGTAACATATTTTAATTTCACTATGAAAGTTAATATATTTCCATCAAATATAATAATTTTTCAATCCTAGAAGAAATTACTTTACTATTTTTTTTATATGTGTGATTTTCTTTTGTTAAATCACTCATGAACTTTTTAAATTATTAACTAAACTATTTTTATACTTTGTTTTACACTATTTATGAACTTTAATTTTTTGACTTGATCCAGGAACTTCCTTGAAATATATGAAATTGACTGTAATTCTTGAGTTTATAAGTTTCAATATTTTGAAAGATAAGCTCTTCAAATAATACCTTACATTGTATTATTTATTAATAAACAAAATCTACACAAACATTAAAAAAAATTAATGTGTATTTGGCAGTTGTATATAAGGGATTCCTGAGAGAAACCTGTTAATAAATTTTTTGAATGAACAAGACATTACAAACTTCTTTCAATAGAAGGAAATTTTATTGGAACTGCTTTTTTGACAAAATAGTGTTAGAAGTAGGCAAGAAGTTCTGGAAGTGTAATACCATTGGTGATTAACATAATGTTGATCTTTGTGTGATGAATTGGTTGTGGAGATCTAGAATTCTGTTTGCACAAGTCTTGCAAATTATATATTGTTGGGTTAATGAATTTGACTGTGGTAGCATTAATGATAGATGGATTTTAACCCTTAACTGTAGATAAATATCACGAATGTTTGTTTTGTTGACCTCAAAAGGGTAAAAACATGCAATTTCTCTTCCAGGATCATGCATGGTTAATGTCCTTTGGTACTCACGTTTTATCGCAATAATAACAATTTTCAAAATAACTTGCTAAGTTGACAACTCAGATTTCTCATGTAATGTCACTAATAGGTTGTGATAATATATAAATACCTGTCCTTTAAAGTTGGTATCTTTTTTGTAAGCTATTGAATTAGTTTCTCATTTTTTATAGCAGTTTTTATTACTAAATGAAAGGATTTCTAGCTCTTTTTCTGAATTGTTTGTTAAGCTTTTTATATACCCTTTAGGGCAGGGGTGTCAAACTCGCAGCCCATGGGCTGCATGCGGCGCACAGCGAACATCTTTGTGTGGCCCGGCCAGTATATCGGCATACAATAATACATAATAAAATACCAAAATTTCTCCCGAAATAGGAAAGATAGAAGCTGAGAAGGGATGTCAAGTATTAGGATATAAACATTATATATTTTTTTGTTCTTTTATTTTTGTTTATTTAAATGTGTATTATTCAAAATAAAATTAATTTTTTTGAATATTGATTTTTTTTTGCTGCCCTTCTAAAGTTAAACCTTGTTGGTTTGGTCTAAGTTAGCTTTTGAGTTTGACACCCTTGCCTTAAGGGTACACATACTGCAGCTTGAGAACTAATGTTTTAAATTTTTTTAGGCATGCTTCTTGTGTAGATGATTATAACATGAACCAGGAGAGGATGTCTCAAAGGGTAAGTTTGGATATTTTTGAAAGATTTTATGTTTCGCATTAATATATAATACCTCATGATTGTTAAAAAAATTTGACACTATTCAGAGCTACCTGCTGCTCAATCTTATTGAAGAAACAGCATTAAACTTGGTATGGAGAAGTAGGATTCCACAGGAAAGAAATTTAGCTCCAAAAATCTCTGATATTAGTATTTATGACACTGAACAATGCAATGGGAAAAAAAGAAAATAACACACTCAAAATAAGTTAAATCTGGAGTTTTTCTCTCTATACTCACTTACTTGGTGAGGAATTCAACCACATTGAATATACAACTGCCGCTCTTGGAGATTGCATTGTGCATTCTCTGCACAACATTTCCTATGACCATATACAACATGTCACTAGGAATATTCCAGATTGTCTGTGATATATGTACCAACAATGTTTCTCTGTGATCCATTGATGTGTGATTGTAGTTGTAACATTTTTTTATCTCTTCTAAAACAAGTTTGTATCCTCTACCTAGGTGAATTGTCAAGGACTTTTTCTTTAAACTTCTTGATCATTCTTTTCCAAGAGTTGAGCAATAAAGTCCCTTACAAAGCTTCTGTCAGATCCTAAGCTCATGAAGAGCTGTAGATTAAAAAAATACAGCTTTATGAATAATGTACGTTCTGGTATTGAGAGACATTGGATGAGAATACAATTCTTCAGTGCTGTCTAGGTATTTTTACAGCTGAAATTATTGGTGCAATCGTCATGTATGAAAGCATAACTTTGGATTTTGCTTTCATACTTATGTTTTATGTTGATTTTTGATTTAGTAAGCTAGAAGAGTGCATGAATATCCCTATGGTGACTTTTCGAACACTTTGACCAAGCAATTTATTTTAAAAATTTAAAATCACTTATATATACGGTGTTGTGAAAACTAAGAAATGTTAATTTTCATATTAATTAGTATTTATTCATATTTTGTGGTCACAATTAAATTAGTATTTTATATGACCACAAGCCTTCAGCTCATCGCATAAATGTTCTGGCATAGATCTTTACATATTTTAATTGTATCTTTTTCTTTTGGGTTGTTTTCTTTCAAGACACATAACTAATAGCTTTTGTTTTGCACTAATATCCATAACAGAATAAGCTCATAAACAAGTGAAAAAATATAATTAGTACCTTTCAAGCAGATTGCAATAAATTTGAATTCTTTTTGATAAGGTTTCCTAGAAAATATTTGGACTTGTTGTCTGCCGAGTTCAATCATTAATAAAAGGATTGTAACATTATGAAATTGACCCACAATGTTTTTTGTACTTTTGTTAGTGATAAAATAGACATTTATATGCTATGAGAATTCTGTGTGCTTATACAAAAGTTGAAAATTTTGTGTACAGATTTTTTTTAAACAATCACATATATTGAGTCTTTATCATCAGGTGTGGCAACCAGGCACTGAAGTTGTTGCCCGATACAGCTTCAAAGGCAGTTCTGAAGAAGATTTAGTTTTCCAGAAAGGAGACATTATGACAATAGTTACTCCTACAAAGGTGAAAGCTATGTTAAATATTTTGATAAGTTTTTTTAAACTTTAAAATAAATTTCTTTTAAATTAAGTTCCTGTTAATTACAATGATTTTGTTTTGATGTTTATTTTTAATTTACTTTGCATATCAAAAGTAAAGGCAATTCATTGCATTTATTCATGGTTATACAATGCCTTTTTGTAAATTCCTAGTAAAATACTTTTTTTTCCCCCAATGGGCTTGTGGTTTGAATAAATCATTCCAAATCTAGAACATTCTCCTGGAGCATCACTTTTAAGTGGGGAACCATATTGGTGAAATACCAATTGCTGCAATGTAATTTTGATGTCCAATTTCCTCCCTAGAGGGAAGTACCTGAGCTCTGATAATTCCAAATTGTGCTAGGATTTAGTTTTGTCGAGAACACCCAAGTCAAATGGGGACTCGAGGGATCTTTTACATGCAACATAATCGTACAACATGGACTCTCCTGATTTTCTACATCATGAAAATCCACTGACTTGGGCTGGGGTCGAACCTATAATCTTGGGTGTACAGGACCAGCAACAAACAAATTATGTTACCTAGCCAGCTATAAATGAAATACTTAGACAGATAAATCAAAACTGAATAAATCTAGTAAATCTAACTTTTTTTTTGAGAATTGATTTTAAATTTTTAACTTTTACCAAATTAAATTTCAGTTATAAACAATGTGTTGTTATATAATTTACTATATATCTTCAAAAATCAAATAAATTTGAGTTATGCTGGAGTTTTATACCTTGTTAATCATAATTTTGTTGAACTTATTTGGTAGTAATGATTAATTTTAAAATTTAACTTTGGATTCAGGTTAAAAATAATTTTAAGATATATTTTAATTTCCGTTGCAAATTTTTATTCAAATATGAAGCAGTACTACATCAAGAGTTTGTTCTATAAAAATATGGAGTTGTTGTTTGATTGAATTTAAATTTCATATGCATTTATATTTCTATAAATTTATTTTTCCTATTAATCATAAATAACATATCTTCTAGTGGTGAAAATACATAAAATTTGTTTATTTAAAAAATATATTTTGTTCTACTTTATAGGATCCAAATTGGTACAAAGCACGCCATGTGGATTGCAGAGAAGGACTTATTCCTGCAAACTACATACAAAGACGATCTGAAGTTAAACTACATGCCATGCCGTAAGTCTGTATTTATGAAGATAAATTTAATGACCATTAAAAATACAGATATATTTTCGGTATATTTCATAGTTTTAAGTATATTTAGTACGTTTTTCCCGTGCAATTAAAGAAATTTGACAGGGATGTCTGCGATACATTACAAAGGAGGTCTATATGTAAATTGGAAATAACAAAATTTGCATTTTGCATAATTTTATACTTAAAAACTCTTTCATTCATTCAGAGTAAACTGTACAATTATTGATCTCCTAACTGTTTTTGACATTTTACGTTTTTAAGATGGCTCTAAGACATAAGATATGAATCATTTTTAACCCTTTCGGAACGGAGGACGCAAACACGTGCGTACCGCTAGGGCCCGAAGTTTCTGGCGCAAGTGTCACTCACAGGCTGGAGGGTTTTGTGTAGATAAGCCTAAATCCATAAAAATACTGAAATATAAACACGTTCAGTATTTTTTTTGTATATTATACGAACGGCCATATGCTTTATATATTTCATATTAATATGCTCTATTTACTTCAGCCACTTTCTGTTTAAGTACAAGTTTTTAAACATTTTATTGTCAGCATTTGAAAAAGTCGACCTTGTAAAAAAAGTAAGGGAAAAATTTTTTTTTTTGTCTACCAGATCTAATTATCCATTAAAAACTAGACTGCAAACACAAATCAAATGCTTTAGCGAAAATAAATCTCTTGTCTTCACTATTAACAAAAACCACATGTTCATTTCAAGAGCAGTCGCAAAGCACTCAATTCGAAAACATTCCCTTCCCCTTATGTTTATAAAACAAAAACCACATGCATGTGAGTAATATTTCTCTCATTTTGACTTGAATGTCAAATCTTATGGACATAGAATGCCATCTATTGCCAAAAAACTGAACTTACGAAACATTCCAAATGCCTGGCGCAAATTTGAGTTGTTCGGCCTACGGAAAAGAAACACACTGTCCCGTTTTTGAGTCATTCAGCCTCTGACGGTGTTTTGTGCTGGCTCACACTTGGAACATTTGTTCCAAAGGGGTTAATTGTGCTAAATATCAGGGATGTGCAATTGTTTTAATTCAAAGGCCACATTGTGGAAGAGAATACCAGAGGGCCTCATCTTTTAAAAATGATTGTGCATTCATTTAAATTTACATTAAAGAAAAGGTATAAATTGTACCATAAAAATCAATCTAAACTAAATAAATTAGTGGAGGTTTCATACAATTGATTTATTGTCTTAACTTGTATCATTTATAGCTGCACATGAATTTGATTTTTGTATCAGTTTAATAAGACAAACATCACCTTTTCTGCCTGTCTATGTGGAGGGTAAAAAAACTCTTTGCTAGCCACCATTTACCTACCCCTATGCTAGATGATATACCTATACTTGTGTATCAAACATTTTTGAGTAACTATTAATGACAGATTTTTTTTAAATTTTTTGAAATAATTTTACATATATTCAGTTTCGTGTCCACAATTAACAAAAATTGAACAGAATTTTTCTCCCTAATATTTCTCATTTTATTAGTTGGAAAACAGGTCTTTGTAAAAAAATCTTAGTCTGTTAGGAAAGTTTTATTTTGCTATATTTAGCACCAAAGGCTGATTTGTTTTTGTTTAATTCAATATTTTGTTGAAGATGTAAATATGTTTAGTTATCAAATATACAAATATTCAACTACCCAAAATTTATGTTGATATTCAATATAATTTTTGTCTTTGAATATCACTTTCAGAATTAACACAGAAAAGAAAGTTTGTTGAATGTTTATGTTGGCAAAGAAAATAATTTTGTAGGATTAATATTTCTTTTAAATAAATTTTAAAAAATCTGAAATTTTAAGTACATTAAGTAATATTTATAACTATATTTAGTATGATCCACATGCATTTTATTTGTTGTCCATGGTTTGAAACAATTGTGATACTCTTAATGTAAACAAGTATATATTGCTCTTATTTCTCAAAGATAACTAATATTGGGTTTGAATGAATGATTTTTTTTTTGTTAATTATAATGCTTTGTAAAAAACATACTTGTGTAATTTGTATTGCAGTTTAGTATGTACTCTAAAATTTAAATATATATCAAAATATTCATCCCTATAATAAAATAAGTGTAAATAAACAGATATAATATACTTTTTAATATTTCTATGTTATGTAAAGCATTGTAAAAGAAATAAACATTTTAAATAAATGCGGGAAAGATTCACTTAGAATTATTTGGTAGCTGTGGTAGCCTAGTGGTCAAGGTTATGGACTCATGACTGGCATTTCATTAATTCAAGCCTTGTACCACTGAAGACCTGTTGTGTAAGGGGGCAATGCACATTAAATCTGTTGCGGCTCAAATGACCTCCCTTTGGCAAGGTGTACCAGTTCAGGTGTCATCTTCATCACTTGACCTTGGTTGAAAATTACGAAGTCAGTCACTAACAGTCCTTGTGCTACTTAAAAGTGTGATTGTTAATATAACTCTTACTCATTTAGAATTCCTTGATTCTGTCAATGACAATGAATTAGAAGAAATGAAATTATAGTGAAGTAATGTGTAAGTATGAAAACATGTTAAAATAGTCAGTATTTTTATAGGATCAAAACTGGAATAAAGTGTATGAGCTGCAATTATAACCATATTGAAAGTAAAAAAAGATCGACAACAAACTAAAGCTAAAACTGAGTGATAGAGTAAAATTTGAATTTTATGGAATTTTTTATTGTGTAGTTTCCTTTAAGATCTATTTATAGATTTTTCAAATTTAATAATTCAAGTTGAGGGAAAAAAATGCTTTTTGAGCTTGAAGTTATTTTTGACTCTTACTGTAAATTTTTCTTTTTAGTTGGTTTCATGGCAAAATTACTCGTGATGAAGCTGAAATACTTCTTCAGCCAAGGGAAGATGGTCTTTTCCTAGTACGCGAAAGTACCAACTTCCCGGGTGACTATACTCTGTGTGTGTGCTACAAAAACAAAGTTGAACATTATAGGGTTATATACAAAGAAAATAAATTGACCATCGATGAAGAAGAATATTTTGAAAACCTCTCCAGACTAGTTGAGGTGATATGAAAATAGATTCTCTTGCTCTTTTGTATATATCTCAAAAGAACATGATTTGGTTTGTCTTATTACATAGTATTTAAGAATTAGAAAAGTACTCTTTTAAAAAATGTATCTATTGAAATAATTTTTAAAAATGTCACACACACAATGTAAATACTTTAATGGTAGTTGAGTGGTTTTGGTATCAATCTCATGACCAGTGATGTTTTCATTGACCTTTTATTTAGATCCCATTTTTCATCCAAAAGAGTCCTCATGTAAAAGGGCTTAAGCGCATTAAATTATTTGAGGCTTAAAGTTCTCTCATTGGTATTTATTAGGAAAATGGGTAAATTTCAAATCCATATGACTGTTTAATTTTTGAACTCAACATAATGCTGTTTGAGTGAAACAGAATGCAAGCGTACTTACTTGCAACTGGCAAAAGTGGGTCTGATAATAATATGGCTTACTGTATAGGCTTCAACATGTATAAGGGTTTTTATACCTGAATTATTGACTTTCGTTATTTTCCAATGAAATTCCAAAGTCATTTCTGTTACTTTATAGATGGACTTTGTATAAATAGTCAAAATTGATTTTACCATTTATTTCATTAATTTTAATTTCAGCAGAAATTGAGATGCTACAATTTTTTTAATTAACTGAGATTACATTATATTTCAAGAAAGAAATTTGTTACATTTATATTAAATAATTTTTTGGAATTGTACCATTTTACTTTTTGTTTAGGAGTATGATTAGTGTTAGTCATTATGGAATTAAAATTTTTTTTTATTCAATTGTTGATTTTTAACCTTGTTTTTACACTTTTAAATTTTGAATGATAATTTAAATTATCCTAAATTTAAACGTGACCAATTTTTAGTCCATTAGTTATAAATTTAAGATTATTTTGTAAGTAATTTAAAATTTTTAATTTTAGCATTACCAAAAGGATGCTGATGGCCTTTGTACAAGGCTTAAACTTTCTGTTCCTAAGAAGGGTGAGCCTGAATTCTCTGTAGATTCACAAGAATTTGAAAAAGCTGGTTGGACAATAAAATTAGACGACTTAAAACTTGGTGAAGTCTTGGGAAAAGGAGAGTTTGGTGGTATGGATATTTTATCTGATAATCTCTCTTATGTATATTTTTATTTTTTCTTTCATTTTAGAAATTAGTGTGTATCACATAGGAACCTCAGAACTTTATTAATGCAGTGAAATATGTTTAACACGAAAACTGTTAAGACTAAATATATTGTTTAACACAAAATGATACACCAGTCCCACAAACTGCATTCATTTTCATGCATTTTTTCTATTAACACAAAACGAAAATCGCTTAACACAAAAAGATTTCCCTTTCCTTAATGAAACATCTGGGAAAGTTTGTGTTAGGAGTCTATTCTACTGTATCATTAGAAGAATTTGTTCAGTAGATGATAACGTGTGTACAGTCCAATTATGGCATACAAAGACATTTTGGAGTTTGTTCAAAGTTCAAAAAATATCATTGATGCTGATTCCGATGAAGAAAATGAAATAATGCAGCTCCTGTTCCCACATCATGTAAAGGTTTAATTATTTAGACGCCAAGATTCATAGTAAAATAAATTACAAAATGGACAACATCTAACAATTTGATGCTGGGAAAAAAAAAAGTTAAAATGCTAAATTATTTTGAAAAAACTTCAAAATTTTGTATTAAATTTCGTTAAGTTCTTGTAAATGGTTTTTGTTTCATTAATTTATATTAAATACATGCATGTAAATATGTATGTAAATTAATAAACTTAATTTTGTTGAATATATGGGTTTATTGTTGCTATATCCTTTAACTTGAAATAATATTTCAGTCCCTTCAGTTTTGTGTTGAGCATTTTCACTTTATATAAAAAAATTTTGATTTAAATTCTTTCTAAAGTTGATGTTTTAGTAACATCCCAATAAGTTTGAAAAGATGGTGCTGTTTATTAAATATAATTTAAAAGGGAAAAATATATAAAAGCAAGTAATGTGCATATTGTTTTTTTTTTTCAGTTTAATGATAAATAAAGTTTTTTTAAAGATATTTTGGG
>BMAV01005474.1:0-53320 GCA_019973955.1 Trichonephila inaurata madagascariensis | reverse complement strand
ATTTTTGCCTTATTTTTTGGGTTCAAAATCTTGTGAAAAAAATAAATAATATATGAATGTGTTTTTTCTTCTTCATCGAAATATATATCAACGTATGTGTGTGCTTGTGTTTAGGCGTGTGTGCATGCGTTTACTCGATTATATTTCGTACTAATAAGCAACAATGATATGCAATATCAGAATAACTTCTGAGCCACCAAAGATGGTAAAAATTAATTTAGGCTTATGAATTGAAGTCTTCAACAAAAGGGGATATTGATATGAGCTCCTCGGTTAGTAGAAAACTCAATGTATTTAATAATAATAACATGAATGCATTGGTTATGATAGTAGTCAATAGTGGTTCATGACAAGTTACAATTGATGAAATATTTCAACATTTATTTATTCGTCTGAGCCACCCATCCGGTATAGTGGATCGTGTCGTTGGTTCTGGATTTGAATCCCGGAGAAGGTATGGATGTTTGTACATGTATAGTGCCTTTGCCGCATGGGGTACTCTAAATAGACGTCGAGCTGCTAGTCCTCTCATGAAGTTGGTTGTTTGGAAGAGATGTGGGAAGCCCCTGACCATCCCCAGGGAGTTTTCCCTCAAAATTAATGTGGAACTGAGCCAAATTGCTCTTCATATGTGTGTTGCTCAAAGCTACCACTAACGACAGGCGTACATCGAGCCCTTTGCCGCTATGAATTTCGTGGGCCTCTATCTGATATCGCCAGACAGGTGGAATTTGCAATAAAAACAACATTTATTCGTCTGTATTAAAATCTTAAGTGTTTCGTGAAAATACAGACTTTTGTTAGCTTAAACAAATTTAGTGAATTGTCCATTTTTTTCTTCTTTTTTTAACTTTAGCGATTTGATTGTTTTATTTATATATTTTGTGTCTCAATTTATATATAAATTTACTTCAGTATCTTATTTATGGATAAAGAAAACAAGTATCAAAAGGGAATTCCCAATTAAATGTAGTAGTATTTGTAAAATGCATAGACTGGAACTAGCACTATTGCTAATTTATTTCAAATACCGTATAATCTGGTGAATAACGCGCATCGCCGTATAACACGCACCTATACTTTCAAGCCACTTTTTAATTTTAGGTATATTCACCGTATAACACGCACCCCTTTTAATACGAAGAAACCTTAAATATACGTGTGCAATTCTCCTATGTTATGAAGTCATTTATTCGAGATATTATTTCAAGTTTAAGAAAAAATAGCATACTTCTGGAGCAACAACTCTTTAATTTCATAAGAATGTAACTTCTTTTAAATATGAATGGTGTTTCCACACATTTACGTAGAAGTCTAATTTTTATATATATTCTCGTATCTCTTTTTTTTATTTTTAAATCTCTCATTTTTATACCCGGCGTATAACGTGCATCCGTAAATTTCTACCTCATTTTTTGTGTTAAAAATACGCATTTTACGGTAATTGTTTCTTTTTATATTTTGATTAATGAAATAACATCCAAGTAAACTTAATCCTTGCAATAGTTTTACTTCGCACAATTGTACTGTAAAATTTTTGGATGTTCGGAAGATTTTTAAGAGCTTAAATTAAAAGCAATGAAGATTAGATGCTTATCTTTATTTTGAAGTCAAGTTATTCCCTTATGTATGCATAATAAAATGTATAATAATAAATAAAGTGCATAATAATATGTATGTATGCATGTCAAGGTCTAATTTTAAATCTGTTTGCGTTTGTTGAATAATGATACAATGATTAAATATGCCTTTATTTCGACCCCAGAGAAAAACTGGAGCACGAAAAACACCTGAAAAGAATGGAAGAAGAGCTTGACAATCAAGTAAAAGAAGCGGAGTTGAAAATGAGATTGAAGGTAACCAAAAATTTTTACCTCCTTATATATATGGTATGAAGGCCATTTATTTAAACATATTTACTCATAATCTTTCATTTTTGACACTGAATGACATTACCTCTGTCCTGTCACAGGCACAAGAACAGGTTGAAGATGAAAGGAAGACCTTGCAATCTCGAATGGATTCGGAGCTAGACAAATTGCAATCACATCTGGTGCTCATGGAAAAAGTGAGTGCTCTTCTGTTACGTCATATCTAATCTTGCCATCTGAGCAACCTTTAGTCGAAGTTGTGGTATATGTTTGAGTGGGCGCTTTCACTCGCGCGCCTTTGCAGGAATTCTTCTTGAAAACCGTTTATGTTATTAAATTAATGAGCAAAATTATGTAATAAATGAGATGGGTTATCAAATATCCATACGAAATTTTGTTTGTGTTAATCCATCCCCGATTTCTTAAGATTTTCCTGCTTCAATTGAAATTGTTCATCTTGATTGCAAAAGGAATATTTTTAAATAGGTAAGCGCAAACTAATATTGATTTGTTCAATTCCTACTATTAGCTTATTCTCTCTATATATTTATTTATTCAATTCCTACTATTAGCTCACTCTCTCTATATATTTATTTATATATTTATTTATCTTGTTCAAATTTTTATTCGTTAATAAAATACTTTCCATTCATCCAATCAAGTTCAAATAAATTTTTTTAACTTGTAGTGGATGACACTTGATGTTAATACAGTTTTTTCAAATGTTAATTAAATAATTAAATTTAATTAAATTAATTATCGGTTTATGACGCCAACTTAGATTCGTCTCTATTGTTGAAACAATGTAACTGTTAAAACAGGCAAGAGTTAGGTAAGATACTTTATACGACGCTTGCTTTATCTTTTGATTAACTGTTTTGAATTTTCTTTCCATTTAATTCTTGCTTTTATTATGGCTTTCAAGGTTTTTTTAAAAATATTTTTGCCTTTATCTGTTGGGTGATTTTTTCCCAAACGCCTCAGTAGTTTTGCTGATGCTAAAAAGCTGTTTGCCAATATTTTGTTACAAAGCGAACAAACCGCATCTGTAGCCTCCTCGTCACCAGTACTAGTGAATCCAAACGACAGATAGCTAGTATCCTATTTACGTCTTTTCGTTGATACTCCTTGTCCAAAATTGGAAGATAAAACTGGAAGTTGATAGCATTACGGGTTCCAGAATGTCTGTATCTGTAGATTCCGCGATTTCTGCATTATTACTAACAACGTCAGTTTTCTTTAACGACCCATTTTCTAGCCAACGATCCATTATAAGGGCAATTTTTGTGTTTTAGGTATTACGGTATTTCTTTTGATACTGAAATTTTTTGTTTACGATCTGAATAATAGTTACCATTAATAATACAATAATACGAAAATAAATGGTTAACCGACTTTGTATACAAGCAAACTAACCCTCCTACCAGTCTTCCGGTGTATCCTTCCGCTCATGTATTTCTACAGAAAATGGTGTGAAATTACTTCGCTTTTTGTTTAGGTTTTTTTTAAATAATACACAGTTTTTTATATATTACTTTTATTATTTTTTTTTCTTTTCCATCTAATCAAAGTCGTTTAAGAATATGCAATGCATACAAGTCAATGATTATGATGAAAACAAATAAAAATGTTCTTTGCATGGATCAACTGATGCGGTTATAAGAAGCCAAGGGACATAGACAATCGCCAAATCAGTAAACCGGAAAAGAAGTTTGTATTGATTGAATATTAACGTCGCACTGTTCAGCTACACGAGGGCTTTTGGCGACGGACCACGTAATTTTGAACCATGGTCAAGAGACGTGGACGACACCTGAGCTGGCACCCCCTCTCCTAACTACCACACCACACCAACGGGAGGACTTTTCAGCTCTCGACAGATTTAACGTGCATCGCTGCCCTACACGGCGAGTTTTTAGTGGTACTGGGCTCGAACTCGTGACAAGGCAAGCCACGATCCGATACCTATACCACTCGGCTACCACAGCCAAAGAAGTTTGGAATATGCCACTATAGCCATCTATTAATAGGATCGAAATTTTCCGGTTAAATATCCATACACCGTTATATTGCACACGAAAAAAAAAATTTGCATAAATTTTGGCGGTTGATCTTAAACTTTCCGAGGAAAATGTGAATATATTAAATACCATACTCCTATTTTTTTAAAATCAAATAAAATTTGTCACGTTGAACCCCTAAATGTTTTCGTCGAACCCAGGGTTCCATGGAGCTCACTTTGGGTAAAATAGTTTCTTGTGGAAGCAATTTTTCTCTTTTAAGCAAATGTGTTGCTTCTTTAGTTCACCAAGTTTTGATCAATATATTTCGTGTCAAGTTCACAAATTATGTACTTCTATTCAGAAAAAGAGTATACAATTAAAAAATATATAAAAATAAAAATATAATGTTATGTTTCAATAATATAAGTTATCATAAGCGTTGTTCCGTTTAAAATAAAAGATTATCTGACGAATCATCAAAGTTATTTCGTTAAATTAGTTGAATGGGAAACGAAAAAGTTATCGAACTTTAAAGATACAAACAATCTGCATGAATTTCGTAGAAATTAATTAAGTAGAAATTTTAAGGAAGTGTGTCAAAAAAAAAAATTATAAATCGGTGAAAATCATGAGAAAAATTTCAATTTCTTCGTTTCAAAATAATAGTAATAATTGGGAAGAACGACGAGACATAGCAGCTCTATTTTATTTACGGATGGGAATAAATTGATTGTATTTGAAACAAGGGTCGCTCATAAAAACAGAGATTAAGGTAAACAATGATTTTTCAAAAACTCAACTATTTCATGTACTTTGGAGTAGTGGACGAGGACTGATGATTCAAGGATCTATTTTTCCATTACAGTTGGGAGTTATTATGAGTTTTTTTGTCTTATAATACTTAAACAAATATTTTAGTTAATATATTTTACGTAAGAAAGCTTTTTCGAATACCTGTACGTAATTACTTACATATTTTACATATTTACATATTTACTTACATTTTTCTTACATATTTTATTTTTATCACCAAAATAAATATTTACATTTTTCTTGATGATAATTTTCGAAGTGTAAGGAAACAAAGTTAGGTTTTCCAAATTTTATTAAAACTCGAACACAACACAGTTGATTTTTCAATATGATCTTGTCTACATAGAAACTAATTTTTTCCCCGAAGTCAAAATATTATTTAATAAATGACTATGGATTCATAAAAAGAAAGGCAAATCGTTTAATTTTTATCCATGAATGAGAGTCGTAACAAAAAGTAAATTAAGTAATAATATTATTCCTTAGTTCTTGTATAATCCTGATGGAAAAGAAATTCAGTGTCATATATAACACATCTTTAACCCCAATTTTTATCCAGCAACCAATAATATAACACATTAGCATTACAGTTTTTTACAATGTGTACAGAAGTGTATACATTATCACTCATTTGAATCATTATCCTCTAATTCATTAAATCTGATTAGAATTGTTCTAAAAGTATGATGAGTTTTCTTCAAATTACAAGTCAGAATCACAAAAGTTCTTTCCTTCAAAAAAATGAAGTAACATAAGTCAACTTGGCGTAATAGAAATATTATCTCTGAGTATGTGAATTCAGAATTCTACTTCTAAATTGTTTTATGGTTGAAAATTATAGTTCGATGATTATTTCAATGGAATGTCCCATTGCAGGTCTACTCCTGGTTAAGGACACAACCAACCGAGCAACGGGACATCCGACTTGACGAAGTAAGAACCAAATTAGACGAAGCGGTCCATGAGAACCGGCAGTTGCGTATGTCTTTGTTAGATACCCAGACAAGCATAGCACTTATGCGGAGTGAGCTTCTACAATTAAGAACTATGTACGAAGAGAAGTGTCGTGAGCTTAGCAGGTCAGTTCCATCAATAAGTCACTATTGTCCCCTTTGAACAAAAATGCTTTAAATATAATAGATTTATTATATATGTGTGAAAAATAACCTGTTTAAACTTAATATGAAGACACTGAAGAACACAGAAAAAACAAAAAACTGTTAATGAAGTTCGGCAAAAGATATTCATGCAGTTAAAGCCTTTTTCATCATCTATTATTGTAAGGTATCTGACTACGTACTACTAGAAAATACGTATAAATTAATAAATTTTTTGATATTTAGTGTCATCCGAATTAGATTAAACATGTAAAACTGTTCTAAAAATATTACTACAGTAAAAAAGTACATAAACGCAACTTTTTGACATAAAATAAAGAAAGAATGACATATTTTTAAAACATTCTCCTTTTTATAGAAAATTCTTCTATAATAATAATATTTTGCTTATATATAGCGAAGACTTCTGTACAGAGCCTGAACTAAGATTTTTGAAAAATTCACATTATTTTCAGAGTTACGGTCAATTGAAATAATAACCGATGTTTTTTTCCCGTTAAAATTGCTTTAGTCTGATGTATTAAAATATAAATAAATACACTTCTAAGTAATATATTTCAAAAATCCTAGCTCAGGCTTTAAATAGAATGCTTAGTTTTACTTATAGGAAACATATTACTATTATAGAAACATTAAAAAAAGAGCGTTTTTTTTTTAAATATTTCATTTTTTGCCAAAAAAAAAATTGCATTTCAATAATTTTTTCTTGTAATAATACTCTTGAAATAGTTTTATATGCATGTTCTAAATCAGGTGATAGTAAATATATAAAAAAAATTATTCATTAACACGCTTTTTTACAACCATGTTTTGAATGTATAGTCGGATACCTTAATTTATAAAAAACAAAACATTATTTCAATGCATAAGAAACTCGAGTTATTTTCTTATATATACAAATGTTAATTAATTTCGCTGATGCATGTATTAATAAAATTAAATGTAAGCTTTGTTTTCTCAATGTTGACTAATTTTATTTTAACTAAATGTTTTAAGTAATGTTAAAAAAAAATCCTTTTCAAAAGCTTTAACGATGGATATAAATCCCTGAAAACACTTTGTAAATAATAAGAAAATTTAAAACGGTTAGTTTGTACTTTATTAAAAATTAATTTATAGTTTACGTTATACACTTTCAAATCCGCTAGAAAACATAATATTAATTTAGTTTATGAATTATTCCATTTTTCGTCTCGTAATATTTTTTTATATAAATTATGTTCAACCATATGCTGTAGTTTTGAAGAATTTCATTTAAGTTATGCTTAGTATCTTATAAATATAAAGGTTGTAATAAACTTTACCCTGACACGTAGTTGACATGAAAACTGATATTCTCATACTCACAGTATTTTATTCTAGGCAAACTAAATGTGTCTGTGTGAAACAGTAAAAAATTCAGTCTATTGAAAGTTAAATTGAATTAAATAAATCCTACAAAAACACTAATAAAGAAAACTCTACAAATTTGATTGAATTATATTTCTTTCAAAAGCGTCGATTTCAGTGGCGTACACCTCCGTATTGCGGTGAGGGCCTGGAACTCCAGGGAGTCAAACCCTCACTGACACCTTTTGTAAGATCCGGCTTTGGGCTCAAAACCTGACTTTGAAGGGGGTTAATATTCTGCGTTACAACACTGGTTAATATTTTATATAAATTGAAATTATAGAAATGCTTATGCAGATTCAATGATTAAATAAAAACTATTTCTTCAAATATTTTAATAACATTTAATGAACCTTTTTCATTCGGTATGACTGCAAGACTGAAGCTTTGATACAAAGAAATTTTGTACTCAATTGGAAATTCATACATTTTTATTTTCCTTTGAAATAACATTTTAACGAAGTTCGTTTCAGCGTTATTTTTTATAGAATAAAACAGTCAATAATTATAAGTCCACTAGGGATAGTAAAAATATCTTGCTAGAAATAATGAATAATTATCTATTATCTTTGACTGGCCTGAGTTTATCTTTTTTTTAGCGAAAGGGAAAGAATTTTAGAAGTTTTACAGGAACAAGATCATCTCAGCCGTCAACTCAACTTATTGCAGTAAGTAAGCCATTGTAGTAACTACTTAAGTCCATTCGTTATGCAGCTTAACATATTTATTTAAATAGCCAATTATATATGTGGATAATTATTAATAACAGTTTTGATTAATCGAAATAATTATTTTGTATATTATGGTTATATTTTATTTAATGAAATATTCTTATTTTATATATATATAAACACTCTTAAGCTCTAGAATTCAAACTTGTCTTTATCCATAGTGAGGATAATTAAATGTTTTAAATGTCTAAAAATTTTTAAATTAGCATTATGTTGAACCATTTTGAAAGAAAAAAATGACGTATTGTTAAAAAACTATCTTTGTAAGTAATATTCTATTCATTTATTAACTTATTTTTAATTATTCATATTAACGCATAATCACACGTTTATGTATTTGGAACAATTTTTCTTTCAAGCAACCCTTTTGAGGAATTTCTTCCAAGTTACCATAGCAACGGCTTCGAACAGCTTTTTCCAAGTAAGCTGAAAGAATGGCTTGAAATTAAGATTGTTCGAAATTCCACAATCAATGTGGTTCTTTATCTATCTGCGTCATAAAAAAGATGGTGGTAAAGATGGCTGTCTCAGTTTCGTCAAACGCATCAGAAATGAAGTATAATATTTTAAAAAGAATGGCGATCATTTCTGTTTAAGATAGTCAACAAAACGCGAATAGAGCAAAAGAAATAATATTGGATGTTCGTTTTTAGAAACAGAAAAATCTGCGAGTAATTTTTCAATGAGAAAATAGGGCACAGTTGATGTCAGAGCATGTCGTTTAGTTTATAGCAACAAATCACCCTCACACCTGCTCAAAAAATTTCCTTGCACGGTTGTTCGAGACGTGCGTGTGTGATAAGGCTTTTAGTATAATCAAGATTTTTTTCATTTCTGTGAGCTCGTACTTTTCAAATGATTTCTTACAGTTTAATTTATTTATTGATTTTTTAAAGTTACATGGAATTTCTTGATTGAAAAAAAGAAAAAGAACACAATGTTGGATATTATTGGTAGTTTGTGATTCATGGAATCTAATCTGATTTGTAATTCAAATATTATTCTGCAGTTTTCTTTGCTATCGAAATTTGTAGAACCAGGATATTATAAAAATTCCTTAAAATAAAATTTTGTTAAGATTTTTGATGATATTTACATAATTTACTTACAAAATAGTAACATCACTTCTAAAGAAAATCTGACTTCTAAAACTGACGGTCACTAAGAAATAACTCTACAGTTATTTCAACCTTTATTTCACTTTTCTAACATTTCCCTAATCATTCACGGTCATGTTTGGAACAAATAATTATAAAAGAATGCGGGCTTATGTGGGAGGAAGAATCATCATATCTATTAACGTTACTTATCATCAACGGAATTCTGTATGGATTTTTCAGCTGCCACAAAAGGGCAATATATTCTATTTGTCTTGAAGCATCTGTAATTTCCCTTATCACTATTTTTAAATAAATGGAAAATGAATTTTAAAATATTTTTAAGAAATATTCTGTTCGAATGGATTTAGATAAATGACGAACTTTTCTCGTACAATTATTTCAACAACTATTTAATTATCATTTGCATGCTCACTATTTAATTCTGTCATGCATTCTCTATAATGCATTAAGTTAATCATTTAAGTTTTATTTAATATTAATGATATGTGTTTAATTTTTATCGATTCTTATTAGTGATGCCAATAAGCGTCTCTTGGATTCCCATGATGCTTTGCGCAACAATGTAGAAATTCCATGCAAACAGGTTTGTATTGTTTTATTGTATTCTTGCTAAATGACGATTATTAAATATGGAGATTTTTAACTAAGAAATTAAATTTATAAAATTTTCTTTTCGATATATTAATTAAATACGTATAAAAAGTGGCAACAAAGCTATTTTTGCATATTTTTTCTCGTAGCGTTTTATTTGAGTCATTGACCTTGAATTTATTATCATACTCTGATAAATAAAATATAATAAATGCTACATTATATATATTCATTGAAAAATTCTTAATTTATTTCAAAAATGAAAATAATAACCATTGGATTCCCATTTCTTTATTGAATCTGAACTCAATAAATATATTTGCTCATTTCTTTAAAAAATTAACGGAACTGGAATGAGAAAATGAATTTACTTCTTAGGAAATAAATAAATTTTAAACATAAATGAAAATTAGATCTTTAATCAAATTTGATAGATTTAAAAGACAGTTATACTCTCATAAATGTACTATTATAAGTAATTTTGAATATGATGGGTTCTTTAGGGTCACCAAAACCTTTATAGATGCAAAAGTGGATCTGTGATTGGAGATTATTTGGATCCAGCTTATTCGTATGACATTATGGGTAGGTTAGTATCTTTGTTATTGGAAAACTTCTCATACACGTATCTAATATAACTTTTGAGCTTTTAGAGATAGAATACTTTAGAAACTGAGGAGATATTTACACAAATATCGGGTTAAAGTGAAATTTATGGGGTGCCCCCTTGTGAAATTGGTGATATTTTTGATGATCTCTAAAATAGGTTGTCAAAAACAACACTATTCAGTCATCAGGGATTCAAATCAGTGGTATAATGCTTTTCAGTTAGTTCATTTCATCAATTTGAGACTCAATTTCAATTCAGTAAATCATCGAAGACAAGTGCAAGATTAATTAATAAGTTTAATGAATAATGGAGTGCGTCTGCACTCGTTCACGTACAGAAGACCTCTATCAAAACTAAGACGGTTTTTACAAACAGCGCCCTCTATACTGGGGGGTTCTACCAAATACAAATATTATTGTTTTTTAAAAGAGTTATTGGATTTCAGGGAATCAAGGAAAGCAAATTACTGCATAAAATAAGAATCATGCCATACCAAAATATTAGAATTACTTATTTTAAAAATTCTAATTCTCTTGAGCTTCAATCCTCCCACAATTCAGTTCTAACCTTTCGGTGTTCATACGGCAAACAATGCGTAAAACCAGCAGTGTGAATGAGCTGTTGTGCATCTTTCCGTGTGCTTTTAAAAAGATTTATCTCACTTAAAAATTAGAATTTTTAACATCTGCGTATTCCATGAAGAGACCATGCGTATTCGAAGATAGACTCAAGAAAAGTAATCAAAGTTCAATTCGTGGCATCAATTTTTAAAAAAAATGAAATCATATAATTGGTCTTTTAAAACCACTTGTTTATCATCATTAAAATCTAGATCATTCTTGTTTCCTTCAAACTATTTATTCCTTCTGATGGACCTGCTATAGCTAACTCATATAAGTCTCTTACAGGAAAGTCATTTAGTTGAATTGTTGACGAAAGGCTCTCGTAATTTTGCTCCACGATCAAGTAACGAGGTTATTCAATCAATCATATTATTCGAATTCAAAACTTTTAGACAAACATCACTGTATCACATGTAATTTTTCCTTTCGCTCCAAATCATAAGACGAAGCATACATTATATTTTGACAAATTATTAACCGAAGGAACACTGCAGCAAAATTAAAAAAAAAAAACCAGTAATTCGCATTACAGTATTTAGCAAACACAATGAGTTAGAAATAAAATTCTACATTTTTCAACAAGAGTAACACAGCAGTCTTCTCTTCTCTTTCTAAAATTCGCCAATCTTGTTTTGTACTGCAAAATAGTTAGTTTTATTCAAATTTCTTTTATTTATTTTGAACCAATTTTTAATTGATTATTTAAATTATACGGCAGTTATAGTTGAGGATTCTTTTCCATGTTATTATCGTCTGCTTTAGTTCAATAATTCATGTAACTGTGATTCATTTGGTTACTTAATTTATTAGCTGAAATGTAATCGTTTGCTGTTTAAGTTAAGTTGCTTATGTTGGCATCTTTTGTAAATATGCTTTGTTTTAATATTTCAATCTGTTTTTTCAGTCTAAGAAAGGAATTATAATATATAATTGACGCTTGTGTTGAACTTAAAACTTGTTACGTATTTAACTTTTATATATTTTCAAAATATTTTCATTCATCTGGCGATTTTTATAAATCATTTGAGTGATTATAAGAATAAAAAGCACACACACACACATCCTTGGAATAAACTTTGGCTATTTTTCAAATATCTTTTAAAAAAGATGTGTGAATTTAAAACAACACAAAGTAATTAAGAAAAGAGAACATGTAACTTAATCAGAATAACTCCACCGTTCAATGTATCACGGCTGCCAAAATAAACGATCTTCTAGAATGAAATCGTCATTGCATCTTGAAATCTGAAAAATAAAACTTGAAAGGTACCTCACAATAACGAAAGGTTGTAGTTTCTCTATAATTCGTAAAAGCTCAAGGCAATTTTCGAATTATTTTAAGATTTTTTTATATATGTCTTATAAATATTATTCATGTATCGCTTAAAATGTAAATCTATTTTTTTAAAAATATCTATAAAACCTCTTACTTTACAAAATTTCATTAAACAAATTTGAAGTTCTGCCAAATTATGAAATGATTCAAAATTTAGGCTTAATCATTGGCAAAAAAATTCCTATTTAGTATGTTTCCCTCTTTCTAAATCATAAAGCAGTATACATATATTTTAAATCTATGATCTGATTTATATGATTATTTTAAAGCAGTTTTTAAATTCATAACATAATAAAATTTTCAATTTAACCCTAATTTGTGGTTTACTATCATTTTTTCATTAGTTTACCTTTAGTATGTAATATATGCAATATATAACCACAAACTTATTTAATTCTTATATATTCCAAAATCATAAAGAACTAGTAACACATATTAACAAAAAAAAATATCACGTTCTGTTTTTGCTTCTTCTAAAAAAATTATATTGCTTTTTAAAATATGTATTGTTTTAAGAATTTGGTACAAGAAAATTTCAGTCAAAGAAATCCAATTGCTAACTTACTGGAATGGCTTGTAACAGCTTTGCTCTATTTACGTAATTTACTTCCTCACCTACATAACCTTGAATTTTCTATTTGTTCAGAGAGCAAAAGTAGATGCGTAGTCATTAATTGTGTTTATTATTATGCATATGCAAAGTTAAAATCAATAAACTTTTTTTGATATAAGTATAACAAAACATAACGATTCTTTTTTTTAAAAAGGGATCTGTTAGCAAAATTAATTTTTTTTATCACGACAATAGTAATTGTAAGTTTTCCAAAAATTTAAATTTAGAGGATTTTATATCATTTTTAAAATAAAAGTTTAATCATCAATGCTTTTGATAACTGTTAAGAACATTGAAAAATAAAGATTTTATCGGAAACTTGAATCCCTTATGTCTTTAAAATGATGTGTCAGGTTTCAGGAGAAGAAAATGACGAAGATAATGAAAGCTGTGCCCAAAGAAGACCTAAATCTATGGACAACACATATACTTACCCAATTCGAAGAAGACCCAAGCCTAAAGATAGGCAACTTGGTATGAAAATTTTTTCTTCTCGTATAGTAAGACCTTTAAATGGTTTTTAAATATGTTTTTTGTTTAAAAAAAAACGACTCAAAATCATAGTACTAAAATAAATTTCCCAGATATACTCTCTAATTTGTTTTTTTATTTTTGAACAATTAAAAATTCTACATCTAACCTGACTTAATTTATTTCTTTTAGTTCATACAATATTGTATTTATGTCTTTTATTTTCCGTAGATTTTTTTTTCTGTTAGACCGATATAAAAAAGTAATAATTTCCATAAAGTAAACATGATTCTTTAAACAAAATAAAAATGAAACTATTACACTTTCATATTTTTTACAAAAGTGTTATACCATACTTTGCCGATTGCTATTGTGTAAAACAACGATTCTCTCAAACTTTTTTTTTCTGCGGTACACTTTTAACGATTGCAAAATTTTAGGGCACACTAACAATAAAATCAGTTTAAAAGAATTTTACTTATTTGTAATACACTTTGTAAAACAGCTTGTGATAATTATTTTCAGTGTTTAATAAAATAATATGTACGTCAAAGACAACAAAATATTTATTGAGTAACTAGTTACAGATTAGTTATAAGAATAGATTTAATATTTAATTTGAGCTTCTGATTCTTGATAGTTTCGTTTATATTGGTTCGTAAAAATAACTAATTTTGCCACTCTAATTTTGTCATCTACATTTAAAAGTCTTGATCTTTCTTTCTTTTTTTTTTTCATTTTATATTTGCTTATTCTGAAAATCGAATTCAGTAGTATAACAATACAGAAAACTATAACAATATTTTAAAAGCTTTTTTGGCTACTGTGAGGTAATCGCCTCTAATTTTTATCCAAAATGAATTCATTAGCTCTTCCTAATGTTTTGAAATTAAGTCTCGATTACTACAGAGTGACATTATTTACTGTAAATTTGGCGTATAACGCGCACTATATTTTCAAGCTGTATTTTTTAGTTTTTAGGTTTATTCACCGTTTAACGCTCACTCCCTTTTTCACGAAGAAACCTGAAATGTACTTTATGTTTTGAAGCCATTAATTCGAGGTATTGTTCCAAGCTTTACTAAAAAATGTCGTACTTCTAGAACTACGACCCTTTAAGTTTATAAGGAATATTATTTCTTTCAAAGAAACAGTATTTCGATATGTATAGAAGTCTAATTTTTTTCTATACTCATTTTTTTTATTTTTAAATCTCTCATTTATATCATCGACGTATAACGCGCACCCCTATATTGCGATATTATTTTTTGAGTTGAAAATGCTTGTTATACACCGGAGTTTACAGTATTCCTCTTCATTCAAAGTTGATTTATGTACAAATGTATCCATAGAACCCAATCAATTTTTTTTAATATTGATCTATCCACGAAAGGATAAATTAAATATACCACGAATACCGTTAGTTTATTTCTTAAAAAACGGCCAAAGAATTCTGTTCAGGATTTCACATTTTTCACAGAGTAATTAGTAATTTTTAAAAAAATTGGTGGTACACAAAAGTGCTGCAGCACAGTCGTTGAAAATCACAGGTGTAAACCCCTCAGGGGGCTCACCTTCTTTAGGTGGGTACGGGTGTCACAATCCCGAGGTACCCTAGGGATCTTTTCCTTTTCCCAAGGGGTTTACTATCTTTGGTAAACACGGGTGTCACGACCCCGGGGTACCCCAGTGATCCTTCTCTATTTTCGACCCTCCATCTTGTCATCTAATTTCTCCTTTTCTTCTTTTCCCGTCCAGACCACAGACCTATGAATGTTTGACGCAGTACAGCCAAACCTGGTTCTTGCGCCATAAAACACCAAACTCACTCACTCACTCACAGGTGTAAAAGTTAGACATTATGCTAAAGGTTTTGTATAAATATAAGTATATAACAAGAATTTTGTTCTTTGATAACAAAAGTATTTGCAATTCATTTCTTTCAAATTAAAATATTTCTTCGTTTGTACATATTATTAACCACTACCCCTCCCTCCGCTTCGCTGGATATTTCGTGATATTGCATGACTATATAATGTTCTTAAGTTATTGATATCTAAATTCTATTATTTAGCTCTTGATTGTATTCAAAATCATTCTTATGTCCTGGCCTCGTGATCTAAACAGAACAGGGCTTGAATTCCAAAAACAGAAGTATGTTAAATTGCCGAATAAAGAGATGTCGCCAAATGCTGTTGACCAGTTATATACCGTTTTCCATATCGTGCTATCACGTCATTTGGCGACTTCGAAAGTACACACACTAATTCTTCCCTAAGCAAATCGATGCTGCTGTCACATATCGATAGTGAAAATGGACGTTTTAGGGAAAATTTACTAAAATTTGAAGATTTTCTAGGGGAATGCTTACTCGCGTGCGCGTCTACCTTGAAACATCAGTAGAGCTTCTTGCAAAATTATAGAGTGATTTGATCACCGGAGTGGATTTGTATAGGTTTCAAACTAATATACAAACATTCAAATTGAAGTATGTGAGCTTATATTTTACATTATCTTATTTGAATATCTAACAATAAATATATCATCTAAGAGGAAATATTCAGAATTTGTTTTAACCCTTTATGTACCGCATTACGATTGACTGCAGTTTTTTTTATGCAATATTTTTTTGGATCCCTACATTGAAAATTAAGGGATATACATAAACAAAATACTCAACTTTAGGAAATTTAATTCGTTAGAGCTAATTAATTAATTCAAGATATTCAACTGTAAAATTAATTATATACCCTGTTCACTTAAAATAAATAGCCAAATCGTTTTCTAAGGTATTCATTAACATACGAAAAAAATAAGACACTAAAATTTTGACATTAACTATATTTTCGGGACAAAAATGGTAATCTTTACAATCCGCTGAAAGTGCTGTCAGCTGAAAACGCAATTTCTGCTATAAAACTATTCGCCTTCCCGCTAAATTACTCATTAATAACCCGTGTTGCCATATATCTTGGAAGAGTGGATTTCAAGGATATTCCTGCTAAGTATCGTCAAAATATTCGTAAAAATGGTTATTCTATGTAATTTTAAAGTGAGTGGTACTTATAAGTACCGTCGGTACATAAAGGGTTAAAAGATAACGACAGTTCTATTTCTTTGAGTGGTAAAGTAATCAAAAGTTTCTTTCAGAACATATTAAATTACCAAATCAATGTGAAAAAAAATAATAAGTTAAGATTTAGTTATGAATATATCCTTTGAATAAGAAAAATTGTACGTGACCCATAATTAATTCAGTCATAGTAGCAATTGTATAATTTGCATTTATTCGCCTCTATCTTTTCTTTTGTGTGTAAGCCTTTGGAATCTTTACATTCGATTACAGCCCAGCAATCACTCAACCATTCTGACAGCGGAGTTTCGACGGTCCGTGATTCTGGAGAAGTAGACGAAAACTGGGACATCTCTCCTCAGTGTACGATGGACAGTGAGGACGAATATGCAGAAATTGATCAGAATGCCATCCACCGAAGGGAGAGACTTCGAAGAGATTCTGGACAGTCGAGGGCGAGTAGACCTGCATCTATGCCTCCGCTCAATTCAGAGAAGGTGAGGACAGTAGCAATAAAAATCAAAGTCTCTTGAGACAGTGATTACGTTAGCTTTTAAGTTGAATACACACACGAAAAAAATTTATTCGTCATCTTAGGTCATAGCCGAACCTTTTAAGTGTCCTCAGAATTTTTTCGGATATTTTGAACCTTCCTGAATCTCCCTTTGTGCCGCCTAGTAAATAATATGGTTCTGAATCAATTAGGCAAGTACTTATGGGAATTTTAAGATAACCGAGTTCCGCGCTAATTCACAGTGGCTAACTGTGAGTTCTAAAAGCAGAATGCTCAATAGAAAAGTTGTTTGTCAATCTTATACGAGGGCTGTTCAATAAGTAATAAGACTAAAGTTATAAAAAAAGAATACCTTTAATCTTAATCATTTATACGGTCTTTTTCAAAATAACTTCCGCGGCACGTAAATGCATGTATCCCAACACGTTTTGTTCTCTTCTTAAAAACCTGTAGAAGTCCGTTTTATGAGAGTTTTATCAAAATCTCCTCCGTACCTTTACACATGCTTTATTGCTTGCAAAACGTTTGCCTCGTAATGGTTTCTTAAGTTGAGGAAACAGTCATAAATCGCATGGAGTTTCACCAGGACTGTATAGAGGGTGTGGTAAAATCTCTAAGTTGTTCTACTGAGAAACATCCAGTACGCAAAGAGCAATATGTGGTAGGGCATTGTCATGGTGCAATAGGAAGCCATTTCGGAACAATGGACGTTTCCTTTAAACGTGCTGTATCATTGTTCGCATTACATTCGCGTAGTACGAGCCGTTTACTGTAGTATCTGGTTCGACAGCGTGTCGTTACGCAATTCCTTCATAATCAAACAAAATTATGGTCATACCTTTATAAGCCAATTTCACAGTTTTTGCTTTCTTGGGAGTAGGTGAAGGTGGATGTTTCCATTCACTGCTTTGTTGTTTTATGGTTGGATCAGTGATACAGCTAAGCTTTGTCTGCTGTGATAAAGCGTTTTAAGATATTGTTGCTTTCTTGTTTCAGACTTTAATCATATCAAAGGTCTCCGATGTTGATTTTTGCTTACATTTCGACAACTGGCCGCGGCTTGTAGACACCCGTAAACACGCTTCAGTTCGAGGCGCGTGATAAAGAACATGAGCCTGTACACGCCATCTATCGGTAACTTTTGTTAATAGAGACATCAAACTTTTCTTATGCCAAAGAAATTAACATTCCAATGAGTGGTTTCGCGGCAGTAAAATTAGTCTTATTACTTATTTAACAGCTTACGTATATAAAAGGTAGAAATTATCTGTGAGTTGGTATTTGCGTTTATGTTAAATACCTGCTTTCACCAATAATGAGAATATTTTTTTTTAAATATTATTGCAACGAGAAATTACTCTTAAAAGCGTGACTCAATTGTAAAGAAAAAAATTTCAGATAAAATAAGTGTTCTATAAACGGATGCATTGTCTTGATTGATACATAATTAGAATCCAAGAAAAGACAGAATACAGAATTAAATTTCAAAACAACTTCGGGTTTGTTTTCCACTATCCGTCCAATCAAGAGGGGCACGATTAAAGTGGTGCCGGAAAATGGTAATTGGACTGTGTCTGGCTGGGGCAATGTCATGTTTACTGATGAGTCAAGATTTGCTCTGGAGCCAGATGATAAGTGTATAAGGATATGGCGTAAGCAAGGAACACGCAATCAGCCCCAAAACATTACCGAACATCACGCATTCCGAGGCGGAAGCATTATGGTGTGGGCAGGGATTTCATTAGGATACCGCACCGACCTGCACATCTTTAAACGGGGTTCTGTGACGGCTGTCCGGTATCGAGATGAAGTCCTAGAACCCATTGGGAGATTGTATGCTGTAGCAGTTGGCCCTACTTTTGTTTCAATGGACGATAACGCACGTCCCCATAGAGCTGACATCGTCGATGACTACCTGGAGAGTGAAGGGATTGCGCGTATGACGCGGCCACCATATTCGTCCGACTTTAATCCCATTGAAAATCTTTGGGAGGCTCTTGGCCATGCTGTATCTTCACGTTTCCCACCTCCAGCCACTCTTATTAAGCTGGAAACTGCTCTACAAGAAGAATGGCGATTGTTTAATTTTGCGGTGGTTGACCACCTAATTGAAAGCATGGTCAGAAGTTGTAAACTTTGCATACAGATGAGGGGGGATCACATACCCTATTAATGTCCTTTTTTTCCTTTTATGATGTTTATTTTCATTTCATACACAATTCTGCTTAAGTCTCCAGTATGACATTATCTGATAATTTACAAAAATTTAATATTGTTTTCATTTCTGTATATAATTATTGATTTTGTTTTATGTATAAATATATATACTACTTTTTGCCAAATTTTGTGTCAATCAAAGCAGTATTTGTTGATTTTTTTTGCATTTTACATCTTCGTGCTTAAATTTTGGAAGTGAGTGTATATATATATATATAGTAATATAAAATAAAAGTGAAGAAGTACTAATATATATATATATATATATATATATATATATATATATATATATATATATATATATATATATATATATATATATATAAAATAAAAGTGAAGAAGTACTAATATATATGTCAGGTTTGAAAAGTTTAGGTTCAAAATTAAGTAAGTAATAAATAAATATATAGAGCGAACTCTTTACCATCTTACCATCGCGTAAGGATTTGTGAGTAAATAAGTCTATTTAAAGGTGGAGCGAGCGCTGACGAAGAAGAACGCATACTCGAAAAGGCTTAGCTGGTGACTCTTGTCCGAAGTATTGTTAATGTTCTACTCGGTTGCGCGCCAAAGGGCAGCCATGTTGTATTTTATGTGATTGAAGCGAAATAAAGAAGTTATTAAAGAGATGATGCCTTCCTCATTTTACCAGCAGGCCTAGGGCCTGTCATATATATATATATATATATATATATATAGGCTTATTCTTTATAAACAAGAGATAACATCCAACAATCACATTCGAAAAACACATAGACAGTAGGAAAATCACACAATGAAGGACATATGAGTAACCGAGATTAAAAATTATAAAATGGATGCTGCAGTGTTATAAACATTGCTGACTTAGGACAACTAATATATAAAATAATTTATATAAAAGTGGGGTTGAACATGTTTTTTGGCCAGCCTACCTTCCCCCTTTATGTAAATAACACTGAGCAAAAACCAATAGAAAATAATGGATAGGAATATATAAATCCATTACAAGATAGAGGTAACTTACCTAAAGATTGCACTTACAAATGCAAAGCCCGCGCTAAATCTGAGTGCAATAAATAAGTTATTGCCAGATTCTGAACTCTAATGCAGATTTAAATCATGTGAAGGGCTGAAATGTAGCACTTAACAAAAGTATAAAAAGAATGGAAATAAAAATTAATAAGAGTTGCAAATTATAGCATAACTTTAATAACACTAAATAATATAAAATAATAATAAGTAATTTTATCTAATATTAGATTATGGAGATAACTATAACTATGAAATATTTAAGTTTATAGTAATAAACTATTATCAATCTCAGAATTTTTCATCCTAACTATTTTGAATAGCTTTATTCGTATAACTATTAATAAAATTAATTGGGTATATATATATATGTATTTAAATTCACGTGAAAAAAAATTACCGAAAATCTTTAGTCCTGAGAGTTAAACTCAGTCTGGAAAGTAATAAAATGATCACGTGCACAAATATAAATTATACCGTATTTATTCGAAGCTGATTCGCACTTTTCCCTGACGTTTATGAAACTGAAAATTGGGTTCCGACTTAGAATCGAAGTAGAAAATGTTCGTTGGATGGGGCAAATTGAACATGATACTGAAGGTTAGAGCAACTACAGGTTCATGTATGCACTTTTTAATACTGTTAAAGTAAATTAATTATTCACTTTTTATTAGTACTTTCTTTACTTATTTATTTTGATTTCGTAAATATTGGATATCGATAAACCGTTTTACACTATTTTAAATTTTTTCACAAAAGCGTGTTGAGAATTTGGGTTGAAGCTTAGAATCGATGGTGACTTAGATTCTAATAAATACGATAACAATATCTAGGGTTAGTTTTCAGCAACTGCCATACGGAAAAGTATTAAATGACGTTTTTATTTCCTCCAGCTTGCAAGAATCGAGTGTTATAAAGACAGAGAACTGATATCCTTCAACAGCCAGGATTCGTTGATACCCGGAGATACACTTCCGAGAAGAAAAATCTCAGATATCAAGAAGCAACTGGGAATCGAAGACAAACCAGCAAGGTAACTTGGATTTCGTTTATATGACAGATGAAAATGTGATACATTTCTCGTTTTTTTTTCAAAAATTTCTGTGAATTAACTTGTTAATTTAGAGATAGAATTATATTAACTTCATGTTTTTTTTATAAATAAATCTTTGTCTTATGACAGTGCTTCTTAAACTTTCAATATTCGCGATCCAATATTCAATCATTTTTTCTCTCCCCCTGCATACAATAACAACGTATTGAATTCAATAATACTATGCTTTGACACTAAACTACAATGCGACTTTAACCTCTTATGTGCCATAGACGTATATAAACGTCCCGCTATGCCAACGCATTTATTCTTTGAACGTATACATATGTTTTCCAAAGTATTCTTTTTTGTGCACTGCTATTCATAATATTATACCGAGGGCTTTGGAATGCAATAAAAGGACCTTGACAGTGTTTGAGAAGGATTTACTTATTTCAGAGGATTTTGCTTATTTATTCCTTTTCTTCCCCAAACCATCAAACTTCGCGCGTCTACGTGGAAAAAGATGGCATTGGGGAGCGAATAGCGTAGCTTTTAATCGGCAGTTAAGGAATTAATTATAAGCCTGCAAAATTATCAAGATAAATGTTAATACAAGCCCATGGGGTCATTGGTAATTATGAAACTTGTTCTTAGTATTGTTAAATTAATAATAAATACATTGTACAGTACTGATACATTTATAAGTGTATAATATCAGTGTAAATGTGTATTTTATATTTTATTATATCAGAAAGTATTTTGTTTGTTTACTTTCAGTAAATTGATAATTTTTTAAATAATCTTTTGTTTTCGACTTTTCAAAATTCTCGCGCCCCCTCGTAGAGTTATCACGCCCCACAAGGAGACACGCGCCACAGTTTGAGAAACGCTGTCTTATGAAGTATGTCTCAAGGAATGTGACAAAGCAAGACTGCGTGAATGCTTACGTATTATCGCAACCGTGTTGGGGACATTGTATTAAGCGAAGCACATGCCTATTCAGCAACGTATGACGCGTGAGAAATCGGGGTTGCCAACTTGGCGATTTATCTTGAACGTTGGCGCTGTTGCGATAGTATGTAAGTACCATCGCATGTCATTAAAAAATGTCTGAAAACTTTGAGTTTATTTATTTATGTACAAATTTAACATAATTTCTCTAAAACAAGTCTCTTTCTGTAAGATAAACTAAAAAAATTCAAAATAAAAAATTTAAATGTAAATAATTAATATTGAAATAAACAATATTCAAAGATTTTAATGAAATAATAAAAATAAGTATAATGTAATAACACTCTTCAGTATGAATTTAGGGAGATTATATCATTAATCACAATATCATATGAAATCATTCCATACATCCGATTTTATCTTTTTTTTCATTTCTCTTCTCTTCGTCAATGACGAAATTATTAATGTGAAAAATGGTACTTCAATCGCAACTTAATTCAACAACAAGCGAATACTAAAAGTTTCATAATTTTAATATGAACTGAATTTATTGTAACATAGAAGAAATCATTTTGTGCATGAATATGGAAAATCTGGGAAATGTATGAAAGGAATTAAATTTTTTTTGCCTTGGAATAAAAATACAAACAAATCTACAATCTACAATGGGCTAAATTCATGACGGGCACATGATTAGTGTAATCCCGTGTTCTGTAAGACGAAAAAGTTGGCAACTGCTAATTGCATGAGCTGATTGGCTGGAAACACGTTTGTAGTTATCATATGACTATGGCATCACATGAATTTAGCTAATTAATTGGAAGAAAAACTTGAAAAATAGAGCTTACAATTATATTTAAAAACAAATTTTCAACGAAATTTTCAAATCAAAATTCAAACCTAAACTTCCTCAACATTACAATAGACACAATGACAATAAAATGTTTCCCAAAACATTTTTGAAACAAATTGGTAAATGATATCGCCATGTATCTGGAATGTCTCATTATTATCTGGGTACTTTCTCCCAAACAAGTAATATAAAAAAAATTTTTTTAAAGCCAAGTCCTACTTAGATCAACAAAGAAAAATTTTATTTTAGATACTTTTTATTAAATAGTTACAATTACTATAAATATGTATATACATAGGACAGAATCACAACATTAAGTGGTAATTTATTCTTATTAATTATCATTAAAGTGTCGTATTGTCATCCAAAACAATCGGGTAAATAAAATTTCAGTTCAACTGAATGCTTTAAAACGTGAGAAAAAAACCTTTTCAAGTTTTGACACATGTCGCCAAAAAGGATGCCAACGTGGCTGTATTTGTAATTCTTTAAATAATTAGTTTTAATCAATTAATTTTTATTAATTATATAATTAAATTATTGTATTGTCGTCCAAAGTAATCATGTATATAAAATTTCAGCTCAAATGAGCTCTTTAAAATATATTTTATTAACGATTGAAAATTCCATCAAAATAAATAAATAAATTGAGAGTATGAGCTAACAGTAGGAATTGAAAAAAGAAATAGTTATTATACTTTTGTATGTTTGTAAATGCCTTTTTTGAAACAGTGATGTTTTATTTGTTTATATATTCTAGTTATAAAAAAAGATTGATTTTTTTATAAATCTCTAAGTTTAAAAAATATACATTGGGCTTTTTAAACACTTGACCTATAATTACAATTGCGTTTTTAAAAAAAAATGCTTTATTTGCAGTTGGAATAGAAGCATGTCGCCTAATCCACCTCTCCAGTGTTCAACTCCAAAAGAACGATTAGCTGAACAGTCTAACCCACATTTGCCAACTCCAATGCCAAGAACATCCAAAATCAACTGCATTTATGAATCAATAGACAGTGTAAGCATCTTTTTGCTTTTGTAATATTTATTACCTACGGTTGTGGATGTAGTATTTTAATCAATGAAATGCAACTTTAAAGCACTATCCTCATTTGGTGATGATTTTTTTTTAAAGAAAATAAAAAACAAACAATTTAAATATAAAATTAGAAGTAAGGCAAAGAGTTCTTAGTTGTAAAATGTATAATTACTAGCACACGTGGAACGATATCATGTTTTTCAAGATGATGATGCAAAATAAAACTCCACTTTTGTGAGTTTTGTTTGAAATATTATTACAACTATATATATATATATATATATATATATATATATATATATATATATTATATATATATATATATATATATATATATAAATGGACTGTGCAACGTTCGCTTCACCGTATGGGTTGCCAGAGCCGTCGACCGACGAGAGTACTATTGCTCAGCGCTCGCCATCGGGCTGCACGTCTTGCTTGGGCAAGAGAACACAGACACAGAGACTGGAGTGTAGAAAGGACTGGAAACGAGTAGCATGGAGTGATGAGTCTCGATTCAGACTACTTAACGCCGACGTGAGGTTGAGAATATGACGTCAGGCTTATGAAGTCATTTATTCTGCATGCCAGGTTGGAAGTGTACAAGGGCATGGTGGCTCAATCATGGTCTGGGGTGTTTTTTCGTGGCACTGTTTGGTATCTTTGGTGCGTGTACTAGCCTCCCTCAATACAATTCGGTACGTAGAATTGCTGGGTGATCCCCTCCATCCGCTTACGCTGTTCTGTTATCCGCACGGCAATGGAGTTTTCCAGCAAGACAGCTGTACCTCTCACAAGTCCAGGTTGGCTACCGGCTGGTTGGATGAGCATTCCTCTGACTTTTCTGTCATAAACTAGCCACCTAGAAGCCCAGACTTAAACCCCATTGTGCACCTTTAGGATGTTTTGATCAAGGCGTGAAAGGTCATCACACAGCACCAACGAACCTTACTGAATTATGGTCAGCTTTAGCCAATATTTGGCAAGTCATTCTCGTGTAACATTTCCCAGAAACTTGTTGAATCTATGCCTCGACGGGTGGCACTTCGGCGTAATTAAAGCTGTTATATATGCAGCATATTATAACAGTAAGGGTTTAATCAATTTTACGTGTAAAGTTCGAGATTATAACATGGCAAAATGTAACAAAATGTGAAGTTTTTATAAAATAACATAACCCTCATTGGAATAAAGAAAAACTGTAACTTTTTAAATTTAAAGGTTAAAAAGAATCACTCACAGTCTTATTTCTGTTAAGATCTAGAATAAAAAGTATGGTAATCTACTTTTTTCGGGTTTGATTTTGGTAAATTTTAAATTTTATCTTATTTTTTTTAAATTGAAAAAGAAAAGAAATTATTTTACTTCGTCATAATATGATTATTCAAAATATTTTCAAGAATATATTTAAATATTCCTATCAAATTAAAACATTTCAACACAAAAGAGATCAATTATAGCAGAGAAACAATACATAGTCAGAATTTTAAAGGAAATTGAAAATAATTTTTAATATTAATAGTATTTCTTAATTTAAAATTAAACTAAGCGCGGTTGATATAAAATTCAAAATTTCATAGATTGAAAACAGTGTTGGAAGTCTTATACTAAAACAGTTTTATCGTTTTAAATATTTATCACGGAAGAAAGATTGCTAAAATCAAAATCCCTATTTAGTGGCAATTCGTTAACAAATAAGTATTATAACTTAATCTTTTTCGCTACAATTATTAATTAAACCAATATTTTCTGTAAAAAATATCATTAATATAGAATGAAAATTTAGTCATACTTGCGTTGTCATATTGTGATAGTAACAAGTAATTTTTTTAAAACCAGATAAATCAAAAACTTTGAGTTCCTCTGAAGTCTTTATTTTTTAAGTAAAAATATTTAATCTATCTTTTTCGCCGTCAATTGAAATTACGGAACTTCCGTATTGCATCGTCGACACACTTCGCTAAACGAAAAAGACATCGCCAAATATTGTGTCATCGTTATTATTGCCGTTTTGAAATGAGCACGGGAATAGTTTCCGCTATAGCGACATTTGGCGACGCCTTTTGATTTGACACAATTGATCGACGGTTTAATACGTAAGTACCGAAATTACTACTGTATGACTGAAAATTTCTTTTTTTAGGATAGAAATTTAATAAATAAACCTATATACGAAAGATAAATTATTTCAGAATGAAAGTCTACCTGATAACTCTCCTCAGTCGGAGCTCAACAACAACTCTATCGAAGTAGAAGAACTGTACGAACCCAGCGGACCCCCGGAAAAGACTTTCAAAGTCATTTTTGTAGGCGATGCCGGAGTTGGAAAATCTTCATTTGCTCTACGAATTAGTAAAGGCGTTTTCGTCCGCCACATGAGCTCCACACTAGGTACGCAGGATTCTTCATCTTATAAAAATGTTGTTCAATAAATATTGTATTTTACTAACTTCAGCTTACGTGTGTACATATAATCCTTCAGTGTCTTACTAAATTTAATTGTAATATGAAGTTTTGAAAAACTTATAGTTTGTTTATTTTGCTCTCATTATACAACTAGAAATTATCAAATGCCTTGTCAAATCATAATTCTTATCAAATCCTCTTTTAAAAATTAGAAGTTTATGTAGTTCTTTTCTAACGCTAATAGTTGATACAGAAACCCGCCGATATGATTGAGTTCCTTTGTCACTTTAGATGCAATCACGTTTTATTTTTTTTGTCGCCAAAACTCACTTCAACATTTGACGGTTTTCTAAAGTCAACTTTCTCTTTTATCTACAACTGCACTTGGAAGAATTGCTCTTCTTTATATGCGTGTATAACAAGGGCGTTAAACTCAAAGTCTGACTAGGGCCAAATAAAAAAGGTTTAACTTAAGGTGGGCCGCAAAGGAAATAGAAACGTAGGTTTATTTCGAATAATGCATTATAATAAACATTTATAAAAGAACAAGAAAAATTTGATATGTACGTCCTGGCAATTGACATCTCTTTACTGCTACTATGTTTCCTATTTCAGAAGAAATTTTGATATTTCATTATATGTTATTGTGTGCCAGTATATTAACCGGGCCGCGCTAAAATGCTCGTTGTGGTCCGCATGTGGCCCGCGGGCCGCGAGTTTGACACCCCTGGTGTACAACATATAAGTAAATCGTTGAGCCATAAAAAGGCCAAACGTATAATTTTGAATCAGATATTGTTAGTAGTAAAAAAATATATTCACTATTTGCGCTAAAAAAATTCTAACAGATATGCCTATGTTTTCTTAATAAGAGCCTGTTTTACACATAAACCCTATATATACATATGTTTCTACTGCTATAGTATAAGCCTTTGCAAATGCGGAGGCTGCAGTGTCTGGGCGAACTTTGACATTTAATATTCGTTAAGAACAAAAGTCTTAAGACTTCATTACTATTAATTTGTAATAATTATTCTCTCTCTCAATTTAATACTTTGGAACTAGTAAAAGCGTTCCATGTAATTTCCTTTCCAACTTTTAAATATTAACTTAAAATAATTATATTTATTATTTTGACACTTTTGGTTCTTAAAAATGATTAAAATTGAATGAATCAGGTGCTGTAATTGTATATATAATATTGTCTTTTGAAAACCTGGTAGTTTGATATAAAAGTAGTATTTTGTTGATGTTAATTTACCCGATTTTGTCAAATATTGATAACAAAATACATAAAATACTGTTCACAAATAAATTTGCCTTTATTTCCAATATTTGTATTGGTTATACTGTTACCATACGTTTGCCTTGTTTATGTGTGTTCTCTGTGACTTCTTAATTAAGTAAATGAATTTTAAATAAATGCAGGTCTGGATTTTCTTATGCGACATCTACGAGTTGATGGAAAAAATGTTGCAGTGCAATTATGGGACACCGCAGGGCAAGAAAGGTAAGGAAGAATCTATGAGAAAGTGGTGAAATATGTTTATACATTTTATAAACGAAAATATTTCATGTAGTTAAATTTCTTTCTCTAATTCATAAAGGTGCAATTAAATTCTCACTACTAATTCATACTAGTAAGTTATAATCAGTATTCTTTTGAACATTAAGTCCTAGTAAAGTTATAAGTAGCGTGCCCGCTTCTTAAGCCTAACAATGCGGGTTCAACCCCGCCTGGAGTCGATAGATTTTGTGGATGCGAAAACCATAGGTATGCATGTCATATGATTATGTGACATGTAAAAGATCCCTTAAGTATCAATTTTTGGCTCTGGTACTTTCGGCATAATTAAATCATGGCAATATTTAGCATCCTTTGAGAGCTTTGGCGCAAAATACTCTTAACGGCTGCAAAGAGAACATATTTCCATTAGTTCATCTTGGGGCGTTTTTTCCCTACTTAGTTATCATGAATATTGCATATGATAAATCTTTTATTCTCCAATGAGGCTGAATTTTAGCAACTTAGCTTTCGCAGACACGGCAAGTCCCCAAATGTGAGAACTTTTTCATAATGCTACCATTTAGTGGCGCTACCAAATTTGGACGCTTGAATTAAAAACTAATTCTAGCGTCCAAATTTGATAATGGTGCCACCATGAAATGGCTCTCACATTTGGAGACTTGCTGTGTCTAAAAGGCTAAGTTGCTAAAATTCAGTCCCATTGGGAAATTATATCTGAAAATTATATTTATCAGAGGAGCATCATATCTGAGGATGAATCATTTGCGGTACATTTGCGGCAATCCTTTCTCCTGCAAGTCGCAAATAACAAAGGACAAGAATAAAAGCGCTTAGCGATTGGGGATTTGTATCAATTGCAATAGTGGCTGCAAAACAACCTTCTCTATATATCGCTCAGGAAGAACATCAACAGAGAAAAGAACGACTTGCATCTCTAGAAAGAGGGTATGCGGTGACCCCTTCTCCCGCAAGTCGCAAACGACAAAGGACAGAAATAACAGCGCTTGACAACTGCCCCGAATATGGATTTCTTTTCATCCCAGTCATTTGATGTGTGCACTTCAGATTCGAAGGTGGCCAATTCAAATCACTCTGTCCCAAGCAGCAGCCAAGGTCACCAGGGGTAATTTGCCATCAACATAGTTTCCGTCTTTGTGGTGGGGACCCCATTACCAAAATTTGGTTGCTTTTACTATTAGGATACGATTTTTATACTTTGTTTGATATTTTAACTTCTGTTGAAACTGTGTTGTAAATATTTTCATGATTAGCCAGATTTGGCTCTTGCGCCGTAAGCCCAAACACTCACTCAAACATTTTTTGTAAGCTTTCTATTATCAGAAACTTATAATTCTTTATTCAAGTTTTGGCTTAATAGAAAGTTATCTTGAACTAGCGCACTTATGTCTGATATGATAAGACCATAAGGGTTTACTCCTAAATTATTATAAAAGCAACAGTAATAACATTCTAATGAGTTTTAAGCACTCACTTTGATTGATAAGTGGTCTATGTCCCAAATCTCCTTGCAAGCAGCTTCTAATCTAAACAAAATATATACCTTCACACCTATGAAACCTTTGTTCACGTCTATGTAGTACAGAAAAATACCAATATTTTCTAAAAATCATTAGAAAATGTTTATATTTTATCGAGTTATGTTTGTTTTTTGTTTAGAAATCTGATTGGTTGCATTTATATTACCATTAAATCAGAAAAATGAAGGACAATTTATATATATTTAATTTAATTTACTTATAACCATCCAATAATAAAATGTTAGTAAATTTCTTAAATTTTATACCCATTTATATTACAGCAACACTCTTGTTTTGTTTTAGGTTTCGCAGTATAACGAAGACATACTTTCGAAAAGCAGATGGCGTAATGCTGTTATACGACTGCACCTGCGAACAAAGTTTTCTGAACGTTAGACAATGGGTAGAGGATATAGACGTAAGTGTTTGTGCTTCGTTCTAGATAAAATGAAGCCTTAAGCGAAAATAAAATTAATAATCTAAAATTAATTTGAAAAATTGAGAAATTATTGATCAAAATAAAATGGAATTCGAAATAGCTTATTTTTAAATGTAGAAAGATGCTGTTGTATTGCACAATTCTAGTAATAAATCCCCGAAAATTCGAAAATTTTTGAATCGAAAATAATAAAGATTATAAACCAAGACGCTGCGTGACATTAAATTTTATTTGGTCTTGTAGGTTGCCTGCTTCTACAGCATGATGGCAGAAAAAACGTCTTCAGGCACGGTAATCAATGCAAAATTTTAAATACTTCGTTTTTAATTTTTTTCGTTGAATTTTAAATTGCGCTAGGTTTAAGTTTTAATTTGAACGTCTTAAAACATAAATCAGTCCCTGTTCTAAGAAACCATCTGTTTCGAAAAAATTATTACCCCTGTAAAACTCAAGAGTGAATTTTAGAAAAAAATCTTTTTAGAATTACTCGTATAGCATAATCATATAGTATCTCAAACTTATAAGAGTTATCTCAGAAAAAATCTATTTTTCCGAAAGTGGTTTTATTTAGAGTTTTAGTTGAATACCCTTTGGTAAGCCAATTTACCAGCTGGTTGAAGCGAGATTCAGATTTGAAAGTGCTTGTTGTGGTATTTTCACTAGTTTTCAACTATTGCAACATACATAATATAATTGGAACGTTTCTGTAGTATGGTATGAGGAATGCCTTTAGGATTGTTTCTATAATTTAATGAGTGAGAAAAAATATTGATTAGTTGTTGTTGTCTTGTTCAAGTCGTACAGAGAAATAAAATGGTGTCGAAGGGTCCTAAATATCCCTTGCAATGTCGACGACCTTTGGCGAATAAAATAGTTGATAGCCCGTAGGGTTTAGGTGTATGTTGTGGAGTTTAGCCAATGTAGAAGGACAATTAATGATATGAATAGGAGAAAGTTGAATGTCATTACAATTAGGAGAAGTATTAAACTTATGGCCATCAGGGGATGTTTTCATCCCTTTAAAGTGTCTCAGACGTAGTCTGGCTATAGTGGTAGAAATTACGCGGTTAAAATTAAGATCTAGAATAAAAGGCTTCTTAACTGGATGGTAGGAGAGTTTAAATCTAGTTATTGCATCAGCATCAGTAAGGGTAAGGCTATTGGAAAACTGAGGGAATTTCGGGCTTCTTTGGCAGGGTTATCAGCTAGCACATTGCCGAAGATGTCAATGGGCAGGATCCCGGTGTTCTTTGGGATGAAAATACTGTGTTTATAAGGGCAAGATACCCTTTCATTTGGGAAAAAGTTACTGGACTTTTAGCTCAGATCTAGAGTCTTAAAACAGACTATAATGCTTCTGGAACTCCCAATTACTCTTCTGGGGTAGTTATCTAAAGCTTGTGGATTAGTATAATGAATGAAAAACAAAAGTGCTACGCAAATACGGTAAAACTATAAACATTTATCTCGAACATTAGTTTGTTTCTTAATTTGAAAAGTAGTAGTGATATTAAAAACTATGTTAGTGACTCTATGATTTTTTTCTGTCCATTTTTTGAAGTCTTTGGCAACTATATTCCCCAAAATTTGGTTTTTCGGACAAAGGTCAGGTCTCACGATAATTAGCTAAAATACGTCCAACGGAAATTTTTATTTATTATTGTTTAGCATTTAGCAATCAAAGAAAAAATCTTTTACACTACACATGTTGATTAACAATAATGCATAAATAATGTTGAACTGTTTTCCTTCTATAGAAATCATCTACGCAGCGCATACCCTTGATGATTGTCGCAAATAAAATAGATTTAAGAGAAATGGCGGTGAAAACTGGAACGACTTGTGTTACAACAGAACAGGGTGAAAGACTTGCGAAGGTAAGAAAGCTATATATTTTTTTCATAAAAGGATTCTTTTTTAAAAAAATAAAAAAATTTGTCCTCTATTTCCCAAGACAGTTTTTGGGGGGAAAAAATTTAAATTTAAAAGGGCCCGTAAAACCCGGATCTTACATAACCATTTATTCTAGAGGAATTCCGATTAAAAATATTTTTGAAAACTCCTGTCAGAAAACGACTAAAAGACTTTTTCTTAAAAAGTTGTTCTAACTTTCAGAGTAATATATAAAAATTTCAACACCATAAAGAACTTGACAGTATTGAATGAAATGTATTCTACGAGGGATGTTCCAAAAGTAAGTTTCATCATTTTTCTTTTCAGACGAAAAATTTATTGTCAAAACAAATACACCATAGCAACATGAACTTCATATCTTACTCTATTTTTCGACATATTCGCCATCGACATTGAAATATTTGTCGCAGCGTACAATCAGTTTAAAAAACCCCTCTGGAAAAAATAAAGGGCCCCGCAATGGCCAGGGGTAAAGATAAGGGGCTCGGACATACACGTCATTGGTTCAACCCTGTGCCCTAAAAGGAATTTTCGCGTGTGGGGGAAGAAGATGAAACTTGAATCTGCCCGAGAGTCAAACGCCCTCTCGTTGGTATAATAATTGGGAGGGGGATCCCAAACCCCAAAGTGTCGTCCCGTCCCAACCCCGGTTCAAAATTACGAGGCCCGAAAGAAAACCCCCTCTTGTGTTGAACAGTGAGATGTCAATATTCCCCACTCACTCACTGGTAAAAAAGGTGCCCTGGATGCAAAATTGCTCAGTCTGCTACGCCTCCTTTTTTTGGCCCCCCGGTGCGACTTTCAATAGAGGAATAAAGAAAAACCCCATGGGGGCAATTTTTGTTATTCTACGGGGATGTGAAGGGATGCTCACCCTTTAACCCCTTCAAGGGTTTTCCCCTTTCCCTCTTTAAAAGGAACACCCCGACTAACCATTAAAACGGGAAAGATCTTCATCACAAGGGATAGGAGGCGTATATGGATGACGGATGTATTAGGTCCCACGTGCCCATTTATAACGGATGACTGCTTTTACACCCCCCATTCAGCCCCACTATACCCCCCAATCGTGGTTTTTGTTCCCAATAACCCTCCGGGCACCCGGGCTGTTTTCTTTTTTTGGCGCCTGCGATGCGTCATTTTTTTCTTACGCTGATGCTATTTTCTTCATAGAACCAGCAACGGATGAGGGTTTTTGCAATTGTCATGTCATGTCTTTTTCTACGCTTAGGCATAAAAAATATACATCATCATTATTCATTTAGTCGAATATAACCTTAAAATAAAATTCTGTAAATGGTAAAGAACACTGATGTTATTTAAAATGAAAATTATATTTGAAAATAGGGGAAAAAGTATAACTTTGAGCAAAATTTGGTATAAAAGCGATAATTTTCTCATAAAGAAGTAATTAAGTTGTTTTTTTTAAAAATATATATATTTATCTTTTAAAAAACTTAGGAAAAAAGAAAAACCCCTCCCCCAATTTCAGTAGTCATAAAATAACGAAAACCTAAATTTCGCAATGCATAATTTAAAATATGAAAGAAATAGTGAAAAATCAATTTTTAAACCAATTTCTAATAATTTCTACTTTTGTGTTTTTTTTTAATTAACAGTTATCAACAAAGAGAAAAAAAAGTTGTAATCACCCATATTTCATGATGATGATGTGTGTCCATGAGAATTAGATTGTGCCATGCGCACAGATGACAACTCTTGCCAGATCTTTTATGTTTTCATAGAGGTCTGTCCGTGCCGAAAGGCACTCCGATGTCATGTAGAGTGGTAAGGATGGCAGGGCAGCAAAAATATGGGACCTTTTGTAAGCTTTGTGTCATGACAAATTTCGATATGTTTTCGTTCCATCGGGATTTATTTTTATCCCCCTGCTGTGTCCTGTTCTTAGTCTGACAATTTTTTTTGTTATTGCTCGCTTACAATTGATGTGGCAAATTTGTTGGGGGTATGAGTTTTTTTAAATTTTGTTTTACCCAGGACGGGGTTTTGAAAGAAAATTTTTGTAACACATTTTTAATTATTTCAGAAATAAGAAAATTATTTTTGAGACAAACAACTAATTTTAATTTATAAATAATTTTTTCAAATTCATTGAAAGGATTTAATTTCTGTTATTTGTATTTATAGGACTGTGATACGACATTCATGGAAGCTAGTGCTAAAGAAGGTTCCAATGTTCTGCATGCGTTAGCTAATCTCGTAAGGTAAAAAAGAACTTTTGATTGGGGAAAATTTTAAAATTAATGCTGTACTATACACGTTTTGTATGTAGAGACAGTATTAGTTTTTCGTTATTGTGAAAAATTATTCTAAGAAATTTTAATGGATATAATTGCAGTTAAATATGAATATAGTATTTTGTATGTAATTTCTTAGTTTATCAAAATGTTTTATTATAACGCTTATGAAAGCACTACGTTGAATAATTGAGTTAAAAAAATTTGGGAAACAATTTTAAAAATTTGGGGGATAAAAGTTTTTTGGGGTCCCAAAATCCATAGAAAAGTTAAATTGGTAAGTTTTGTACCCTTTTTCAAAAACTACATACTTTCATGAATAAAAAAGTTACAGTAGATTATGTGTAATTTAAAAACACTGTAACAAAGGGGTTTTTTCTTTTTTTCAAAAATTAAATTAATTATGAATTTTTTAAAAAATTTTCCAATTTTTTTTTCCCAAAATTTTATTTAAAAAATCATATCTAAAACAGTTTGCTAGATATATTAATTACCCATTACAATGTGTAAACATGTTGAAAGGGCTACTCACGAAAAATTTTAGGATTATATAATAAGTAGTTTTTTAGAAAAGGCATAAAGAGAAAAATATTTACATTTTGAGAAAACAGGCTTTAAAGTGAAAATTTTACTTTTTGAGCATTTACTTTTTTAATTTTCCAGAAGCATATGAAGATTTTTACTCTTTGCTCGAAAAAAAAACTCCTCTTTTTTTTTTTTCTTTTTTTAACAATTTTCTTTTTGGGATGTAAGATGCTTTCATTGACTGCACGACCCTACGTGTTTTAGTTTTTGAAGCATGACAAATTTAAACTTCGTTAATATCGCAATGTTTTAAATAATTTTTACATGACCATATTTTTGCAAGCAATTTTTACCCCTAATTTTAGAGTTTTAATTCCCAAATGTAGATCTTGGAATATTGACCATGGTGTTTTAACACTCTTTTGGGGTTTTGGCTTTGGATCACCTAGATTCTAAAATTGACTTATTTAATCCATTAGGGTATATACACGTGTGTATGTGTTTATGATCATAGTCCCTTTCGTTACATTAAACCTTTGTCTTTTGAAACTTACCAGGCATTTATAATCGCGGATACAGTCCATGTTGAGGGTCTCATTTGAAACAAAGATGAAAATAAACGAAACAGCAGTTTTCATGAGTGTAGATTATTGATATTATTTCTAATAGCATACTATAATATCTGAGTTTTTTTTTATTAAAATGTCGGTGATCGGTTAAAAACCCCTTAGGCATTTTCCCCTCATTTTAAATTTTTTTTGAAATTTCACTTTAAAAATCCAAAAACTGTACCCATACACTTTTTGGGGTGCCTAAACCCCTTAATTTTTCACTTGAACGTCAATGGTTGCGCTATCAGAAAACCTAAGGGGAAAACAGGTGCTCCCAGCGAGCTCATTTGATGCGGTAAGGGTACTTCATTTAAAAAATAAATAAAAAAACTTTTATCAAATTTCCTCATCATATTAATTTTAAACAGAAATATTTTAACTTTTAAAAAACTTTAAAAAGTGAAAATCGATAATTTTTTGAAAATTCAAATGCCGGACCCCTTAAATGCTTTTATATCTTTCCAACAATTTGTGTTAATTAAGTGAAAAAATGAAAAAATTATTTATAAGTACAAAACTTTTCATTATTATTTTTTTCAACAGTTAGGAAATAGAAACAAAAGTAAGATGTGTTCTATTTTTAATAATCTTTTTTACAAGTATAAGAAATTCAAAACTTTTAAGGCAAATAAAAAAAAAATGGTTGAATTAATATGAAAGAACAAAAAAATTTTGGTTTTTTCGCAAAAATATATAAAACAAAACAATATAAAATCAAAACATTTTTTATAAATATATACAATCACAATTCACTGCATTTATAACTTCTTCAGGAAAAATCAGGTTCGCTGTACTCGAGATTAGAAAAAGTATTCATTCTGCTTTTTAAATGCAAAAGGAATAAATTAACTCATGTTTCGGGTAATTCTAACATTTTTCTTCGAAAAAAAATATTTCACAACTCAAAATACTTCCGACAAACTTGAATTACATTCTGTGAATCATTTTAATATTCCTATCACATAAGCATTAACCGCAACACTCATTCCCTTTCAAGGCAAATGCAATACTTCGAAAACAACATCGAATTCTTTCTTTTCATAAAATGGAATACTTTTTGATTGATGTGTTTCCGTTCGACTCAAATTCTGTTTTTTCCCACTGATAATCAAACGTTTGTATTTTGTGCACAGATCCATGATAACACGCCAGGACCTTCAGCTGTCAGCTTCTACCATGCAACTTTGTGAGGCAAAACCAAAGAAATCCATGTGTTGCGGAGGAAAATGAGAAACCACCTGCAACCAGACATGTGACGACCATTTTTGACATTTTACAAACGAGAGAGCTTGTGTTTTGAATGCTGCTGTGGAAGACAAGTCTTGTTTTGTCTTTGAAACGTACTTTGTGTGCGATACAAGCGAGCGAAAACATGACATTATAAATCGGAGATATTGTGTTTTACCTTTGTTATGATGGCTAATTTTATCCGATGGTGTGTCGTAGGTTGTGTCTATAAAGTCTATATTTTAATAATCACATTAATGTAAAACATTTATGTTAAAAACATCAGTTACGAAATGTTATTCTTACCAAAATGAAGTTGCACAATTTAGTAGCATTAAGAGTTCCCTTTGAGATAATTTACAAACTTATTTTGTAGCTTCTTCTAAATTAATTTTTTCAAATTTTTCTTTTCTCTAAACAATTTCTAAGGACAAATTTTAAAAAATAGTAAGCAACTCTCTGACGCTAGAATAATATTTTAATAACAATATACCGTTACAAAGCTCTTTTTACAATAGAATATCAAATTAAATATTGCTCGAGACCACAAAATAAAATGTTGTTGCCACAAACGATTTTACATAAAATAAACAAATAAATATAATAAATTAACAAGGTAAAAAATTAATTAAATTAAGTAAATGTCACGTGACACTAGTTCACAATTCTTCATATATGGCTTTGTTAAACAACATTTTCAGCGGATGAAAAAAATCGTTTGAAGAATTTTTATTAAATTTTTTTTTATCAATGAAAAATTGGAATTCTTTTTATTGTTGTGATTCAAACAATTTTTATTTAGGAAATATATTTACTCACATACTGGATGTTTGAATGTAATAATTATACATAAATGCGTAGAACAAAAGTGTGAAGGAATATAATTATTTAAAAAATAGAAGATGTAAATTAGAAGTGAACAATAAAACAAATTTTTATCCGTGCTTGTTCTAAAGTAAATATAGACTTAATAGAACTCTCTTTATAATCTTGTCCGTAATTATTACCGTAATATGATATTTTTTATTGTATTTTACCATGTGAATTTATGTATGTTTAAAACATAAGGCTATGAGAGATGTAAGAAGTTGTTTTACCCAAATAAATATCTAACTATAAATAGCTATGGTGGCTTTTTTTGTACGGTTCATTCAAAATCCTTTTAAATGCTACATATATTTAAGTAATAAAAATATTTGTAAATAAGCATTTTGATGAGAAATTTTTCAAATTTCTATAATATTTTTTTATTTATATATAAAAAAAATATAATATATCATATCCCGAGAATAATCACCTATCACTTTCTTGTCTGCATATTTTTATATTTTGTTAATGTAATTTGTTAATGCTGTGTCAGTGTAATATGTTAATATTTTATAGCAAATTTTCATTCTTTCTCAATAGAATTTGCATACTTTTGATTAATTCATGCACTTTTTTCCTATTATTCGAAAATTTTTCTTCATTAAATATGATTTATTGAGTGTAATATTGTATGAATACTTTTATTTTTTTTCTCCGAACTCTTTTAGTAAATAAATTAACAGTTGAATGATTTAGCGACTAAAAAATAAATATATTCTCGCAATTGGCTTTGATTAAAGATTTTCAGTATTTGTTTGCTTGTGAAACCCATATAGTGCTTATATTAGGTATACAATCCCCTTATAAAAATATTCTTAAATTAAATACTTATTTGTGGATTACTAAAAGCTAATATTTAAAAGTCACAGAATTCCTAAATGAAATTTCATTTATATGCTAATAAATACTAATAATTAAACAATTCAACTGTAATGTAACAATTTTAAAAAAATTGAAATTTTAATTATTAAAATCAACATAATTTTTTATTTAGAAAACTAGCTACAAAAAAATCAAATGTACTGTTCCAAACAACATATACTCATTTATTCTTAAGGCTTTTAGACAGGTTCGCTTTAATAATGAGCATAACATTTGATATATTAATATCTGGTTCAAATTTTGTGCGAATTAGACCAATAACACCGTTTATACACTGGTGTGCAACAATTAAGAAACAAAAGCATGTTTGCGAATTTTTCAAAAACTACTCAATCAATTCAAATAAAATTTTGTACGAAAAATTCTTAAAATAAAAAGATGCTGATAAAAATAATAACTAGTACTTGCTTATGGTGCTGATTTATGCGAATGAAAGCATGTTTATCCCAAAATAATAAAAAAGCATGTGATATTCCTCCAACATCCCAACTACTCTCCAACGTAATCTATCATTGAAACGTTACTTTTGTGTCACACTGTTTCTAAAAGTTTAAAAATAATTATAAGCTCAAAAAATGGTAAAAATAAACCAAATAGTAGCCTTTTTTTCGTGAGCCATTTATTTCTCTTTTGAACCTCTCGCAGTTTTTTATGTTTTATTAATAGCAGTTAAGGAAATATATCTTATTTTGCCGAATTTTATGAATAAATTTTAAAGGGGGTGGGAAGAATATTTTGGAATCCTTTGCCGTCATAAAGAAAATTAAATTTTATGGTGATTATTTTCCATTAAAAGAGATGAGAAGCATATTGCAATACACATCACGTTCTGCACACATGTGGCGGGTACTCTATTCTTGTCCCTTTCTGCTACATTTCCTATATTGTCTATTGTTGAAAACTATCTTTGGCATCTGATTTCCCACACGGTTAACGCCCTCATCGAACAACACTCTTTTTCTTGGAAGCTAGCAGGGTGTCCTTTCCCTTTTCTTGAAGAATATCCGTCTATTAGCCAACGAGCTAATGCTATACGGAATGCTGATTAGTCTAAACTTATGTTTCTTTTGCGCACTAGCTACAGTATGATACTATTTATGATGGCAAGGTCAATAAGAAAATAAACGTTATGATGCCACCATTTTGCTGATCTTCTCTTATTTGGTATCTTAACTTTTGCACACTACTGTATAGTCAATGACTATTTTTTTAACTACTGTGGAACACGATTTAGCCACATTTCATTCGAAAAGATTATAGGAAAAGAATGGCAAGCATTTTAACTCTCTAATGTTCCACTTTTTTTATGCACTACAGGTCACACTTTGAAAAAGAAATTGTAAAATAAAAATTGAAAAATCAGAAAAAAATGGGCTAAGAGTTGATATTTTTTATTTTATACTTCGTAGGGTTTTCAACTGTACAAATACTTATTTCAGAAATTTTCATTGCTCTTAGATACTTTTGTGAAAACACGCACAATATTTTGATAACACGAATAATAACTTTCAGTATAACATGAGTAACAATTTCACAGCAACAATACCGATTATTCACCATAGAAGGAACAATTACTCCTGACTTGAATTTTAATAGGATAAATTCATGAGTGTCACACGACACACGTGTTCTCCATTGAATTCAAAACTGACATTAGACGTATTGTTCTACTTATAAAATTTAGATAAAACTTCAAATTTGGTAATTGGATAAATATGTTCAGGTATTACGATTCTTCAATAATTTTTCAAAATTAAAAAAAATAAATTTTAAACTATATGTGTTTTTTTTAATTAAATGCATTTTATTTATTTATGTGAATTGTTGGTAAATATGTGATTTTTTAAAAGAAAGTTTATATAAAATGGAAACGTTGGCAAGCGAAACCCTTGAACTGATTGGCTGGAAACATTTTGTATTAATCACGTGACTGTGACGTCATATGAATTTATGAACTGAATGGGCTCAATTCCTGTGACGTCATTATTCACATAGTAAAAGCCATGTGTGATTCTAGCCAATCAATTTAAAAACTCATACGACGTCATAGTCACACGTTAAAAACTATCTAGTGTTTCCAGCTAATCAGTTCACGCGCTCCGGTGTTGCCAAGTTTTGCTCTTTGCAGAAACTTTCTCTTAAAAAGTACAAAAGGATACAAAATGCATTTTATTTAAAAGTATAAACATAAAATATGATTTTTTTTAATTTAAAAAAATTCTTTTTGAAGAAATTTTTTCCCCCTAACATTTAAACATCTTTTACCCAAATATGAAAATTGAAATTTTATCTGAGTTTTACAAATAGAACAACAAGTATAATTAGTTTAATGTTTGCTTTGAATTCAATGGAAAACATGTGTTTGTTTTTATCATGTGACTTCATTGATTGATTGATTGAATATTAACGTCGCACTGTTCAGCTACTCGAGGGCTTTTGGCGACGGACCACGATACGAACCATGGTCCAGTGACTGGACGACACCTGACTGGCACCCCCTCTCCTAACTACCCACCACCACCAACGGGAGGACGTTTCAGCTCTCGACAGATTTAACGTGCATCGCTGCCCTACACGGCGGGTCTTTAGTGGTACTGGGCTCGAACTCGTGACAAGGCAAGCCACAATCCGATACCTATACCACTGGGCTACCGCGGCCACTATGTGACTTCATGAATTGAGCCTATTGCAGCTTGACTATAATGTTACATGTAATTACCCAATTATAACTGGTGGTTACATGATAAAAATAATTGACTCATAGTTTTTGACCTAAATCCTACATGATAAGTTTCGAGCAACAAAACAAGTTTTTAAGTTCTTTATCATGTTTTATACAATTAAAATACTTCAAAATTTAAAATGTATTGATACGTGAATGCCATTTTTTTATGTAATTTCATTTTACATCTATATATTATATTCTGAAAGTGAAAAATAATATGAATATCACATAAAATGTATTTTTGTAAATATCGATTTGAAATACATTGTATGTGTTTATCTCTCAATTATTCCCTCATAATATTTTTTGTTTTTGTTTCACATGAAACGAGAAAAGCTTGTTCCATGGGAAAATATAAAAAAATTCGATCTGTTGATGATAAATTTTTACGAGGACATAAAATATATAAAGTATTATTCCAGTGATTCCCATGACGAAGGTTTCAATAGCAAGTTGAGAAATGACAGATTAAAAAAAAATCGTTTGGTGAATACAAAACCAGCTGCATGACAACGCCTTTCTGGTTAAAAATCATTTTTATCAATTTCCATTAAAACTCTTACAATAGAGGCAGAATTGAGACCTCATCATAGAGGTCATTCATGGTCGTAAATTGTTCATTGAAAAAGTGAAATGAAAATAATTCATTGTGTTTCGGAGAGTAATAAAACGAATTCTATGGTTATGCTTCGATGATTTTCTATCAATTTAAATGAGTTTTCATTTCTTTTTTGTCAGGGAAAAATGGAATTTTTCAAAAATAACGTGTAGAATATACACATGCAGAAAACGATTTTTAATGTATAACAGAAAGTAATTATTCAAATTATATGTAAAAGACTTCTTTGTTCCTCTTATTTGAATATTTTAGATGATAAATAAATTAAAGCAACACAACATACAATGAAATAAGAATAATTACACATAAAGAACTTGATTTGATGCATAATAATTAATTGGAAATTTTCTGCGCTATTAGTAATCAATTTCTCACCTAACATAAATCAAAATTAAATCTTTAGTTTGAAAATAAAAACCTGTGAAAAAGGCGGAAAAGAGTATTTGTACTACAATAGTTTGGCCCGATTTTTATTGAATCATTTCATCTATGTATTTTTTCATTATTATTCATTCCTATTATTTACTTAAACTGAAATAAAGAAAAGAAACTTGAAATTTATAATATACTTAAAAAGTTCATACATACAGGTTGATTCATAATAAGTGTGTGACCAATTTTATAAAACATGTAACTTCTTATGGTAAACTTAAACGCATTTAAAAAATGAATCGTTTAAATTACCAATCTAACTAGTTTTATTAGGGGGAGTAAATTAGGGCTCCGAAATTAGGTCCTCAAATCCAAAAAGAAGTTTTAAAGCTTTTAAAGGGTGATTACTCAAATTCTGTAATAAATAAAGCATTTAAAATTTTGAAAAGACATTTCTCTATTAGATTACTACATAAAAATCGAAATGAAATAAAGTTTGGCTAGCAACCAAATGCTGCAGACAAAAAATGTGGACAAAAGGAAGTTCTTGATGTTGAAGAAAAAAGAAAGCTAAAAAGATTTATCGCTATAGAAAATCCTCTGCCTCAAAGAACTTTAGCAAAGAAACTACAGATATCACAATAAACAATTTGTTATCAGATAAAGAAAATTGGCTAGGAAATAAATTACCTTTTGTATTTAAATTTATGCAAAGGTAAATGCAAAACATGAATAACTTCTGAGGAAATACTGTTTCATCTGTCATCTGCAACTGACAAAACGAAGATACGAGGGCTATGTTTAAAGTAAGGCCCGTTTGCGCGTATATTTACTTAGTTCGCTCGTGCACCGCAACGAGTTTCTGCGTCACAGACCAGCATCCTTTGCGAACACACATGCACCATTTCCAGCTCTGTAACAGTCATGTAAGATTTGCTGTGCGTCTTTAAAATGTTTAAGGTGATTGAATCATCCGCCAAGTGTGAGATACGGTCTGTTATCCATTTTTTGACTGCAAGAAACATGTAAGCTGCAGACATTCCTCGCCAGATAACAGAAATTTATGGCACAGAAGCAATGAGTGACAGCAAACCTCGAAAATGGGTCAAGAAATTTAAAGATGGGTGAACAAACGTCCATGAAGAAAAACACTCAGGCCAGTCCTCTGTAATCACTGATGATTTGATGCAAAGCAGTTGAAGCAAAAATTCGTATGAGCAGGAGATTCACACTAACCACTCTTTCACTGGAATTTCCCGACGTTCCTGAAGTGTATAAAATTGTGACTGAAGACCTCAACGTTAAGAAATTACTTTCTCGGTGGGTACCCAGACTACTCACAGTGAAACACAAAGAGAAGAAGCTTACCATTTCATTGACTTTTTGATTCGTTACGAAGAAGAAGGGGATGGCATGTTATTTCGAATCGTTTCTCGAGATGAAACATGGGTATCCCATATCACCCCGGAATCAAAGCATCAGTCTATGGAATGGCGACACACATCCTCTCCCGTCAAAGTCAAAGCCAAACAAACGCTTTCAAAGTGCAAGATTATGGCAACAGTGTTCTGGGACCGGCTCGATGTTTTGCTGGTGGACTTTATGCCACAAGGAACAACGATCAACTCAGGTGCATACTGCGCAACTCTACGGAAGCTCCGAAGAGCATTGCAAAACAAATGGCGCGGCATGCTGTCAAAAGGTGTTTCGCTCCTCCACGATAACGCAAGGCCTCACACTTCTCGAACAACTCGGAAGTTAATCGAATCTTTTGGCTGGAAGGTTTTGGACCATGCACCATACAGTCCCAACCTTGCTCTAATCGATTTCCACCTTTTCCGGTATCTCACACACAGTCTTGGTGGGAAGCGTTTCAGTGACAACGAAGAAGTGAAAGCGGCCGTGAATTGGCTGTCCAACCAGGCGGCAGACTTCCTTTTAAGAGGGTTTTCAAAACTTAATTCTAAGGTATTACAAGTGCACAAATAAACTCGGCAACGATGTAGAAAAATAGGCAAAAGAGTATGTACAATCCTAAAATAAAGGTTTTGTGAAACAAATTATTGTCATTATTTTTAAAACAAACGGACCTTACTTAAAAAACAGCCCTCGTACAATATACTTCACTCAAAAAGCATCGCCAAGACGGTGTTTTGCAAAAGAAAAGTTGGCTGTCAGCTGTTATGATGTGGATGGGAATGTCTTTTCAAGGTTTAACAAAAATATTTTTTGAAGAACCAAAGGCTAAAATTGTTGCTAAATACTATAAACATTGCGTTCTAAGGCACATGATCAAAGAAAGTAAATGTCTTTACTCTCAGGAAACTTTATTTTCCCCAAGATACTGCACCAAGTCATATAGCAAAATCAACTATAAAATTAATTTTTTTCCTCCTCAGATATGATTACCATCATCCCCTGACTGTGTTCTTTTGCGATTATTTTTTATGAGAACTCAAGAAAACAATTAACTATAATAATATGGTCTTAAAGTAAGATTGCTTCTCTTTGATTGCTTTTTGAAGCAATCAAAAAGTTGGAAAAATACCCCCGAAAATGGTCGAAAAGCGCTTTTGGTTTGGGCAAAAACGCTTACGTATAAAGTGTACACTGCTAAATGAAACCATATTAAATACTTCATGCAAATAACTTAATTCAATAAAAATTGATGATGTTCTGAAATGGGTCACATTATTTTTAAATCAATCTGTAGAAAACAGTTGATTATTTATACCTAAAACATTTCATAAGGAAATATAACAAAAACTCTTATAGAAGCACAAATTCTCTTGTGGATTAAATTCCTTTTCTATACAGCTTATCAGGGGTACTCAACCCTTTTTCCCACAGGGTCACATATATATGATAAGTATTTCCTACAGGCCGCGAGATGAGTATAATCGGGGGACATTATACGACCAAAGCGGCTTTGGAAAAACAAAATTGATCAAAATATTAAAACTCTCATTTTCTCAGCTTTTATTTTGATACTTTATCAACCCTTCTTTTCAGAAAAAAATACTTATTTTTATGCATTTTTGTTGAGTTATGAGGTAGTTTCGATTTCCTTTCATCCATGAACAAGCCTACTATAAAAAATAGCAAATTGACACACTTGATTGCTTGATTGATAGAGTTTCCCGCTAAATTCTTACTACATTGTTCTTAAATAATTGAATTCTTTAGTGCAATGGGCCACAACCGGGCCACTCAGAAAGGCCACATACGATCCGTGGGCCGCAAGTTGATTATAATCGGAGACGATTACAGCATTTATATCGCCACTAGATGGAGCTAATTGTGAAATACTTTGCTACATTTTCTGTTCGTAGATGGAGACGTTGATGGAAACATTATCCTCAATTAAAGAAAGAAGCGTAGTAAGGGTTTTGCGTCTAGAGAAAATTTTCCCTGCCGAAATTCATCAGCAACCATTGAAATGCTCGTAGCTAGTATCATCTCACGAAAACAGGTGTAGTTTCGGTACTCTGAGTTTGATATGGGCAGCATAGATATGAAAAATGAACGTGTTTCTTTCCTAATGAGAATTATTGGAATACATTCGCTACAGCCTAGACTTTATGATTTCACTATTTTTGCACCGCCAGAGAAGCACCAAGAAATCAGCATTTAAGAATCAATGCGAAGCTGTCTTGATATAGATTATTTCAAGAAAATGTTTCTTATGTTACAAATGATGTGTATGTTATAAATGTTGTTTTATGTTATATGTTAAAAAGATTTTTCATAAAGCTTTAACAAAATAATAGATTTTAACCTTTTGATTCCTTTGTCCCGTTAGTTGCCTATTTTTTTCCCTGATCTATCGTTTCTTTTGCAAGTAGATTCGTCAATTGTTAGTTGGCATAAAATTTGTCGCTGCTTAAGTTACATTATTTAGCAAAACCCCTTCACATTAATTACTATTATGAACCCATATTTATATAGTTATTATTTCAATGTATACAGTACAGTAAGAACTGAAATTCTCAAAATTACAAGTGACCTTGGTAAGCTAGTGGCCAAGGTAATGGACTTGTGGCTGACTGGCGCGTCTTGAGTTCGAGCCTACTACCGCTGAAGACCCGTATTGCAGCAGGGGTTCTCTTCACTTGACCATAATTCAAAATTTCGAGATTTGTGGCCAATAGCCTCCGTGCAGCTTTATTGTGCGCCGTAAATATAACTCTTTCAAACCTGCAAAAACACTAATGAGTGGGGAAAAATTAGTTCGCTGAAGAGAATATCTTAACCCGATATTGTGTGTGGAAACTCTTCGATATAGTGGCGTAACGAACACCCCCACATCTTGGGGGCCCAGAGTTCTAGGGGCCCAAAGCCTCACTGACGCCAAGTACTTACCCTTTATGAGATCCGGCTTGGGGCCCAAAACCTGACTTTGCAGGGGACCCTAATATTCTGCGTTACGCCACTGCTTCGATAGCATCAAATCTTATTTTACTGTCATTAACAAGTTTTGATTTTTGAAACACAGAATTTACACTTATAGTTTAGAATTATTAATTTGAAATCAACACTAGAACTTATTTTTCAACTCTTTAACCGCGGTGGATTTATTTATTCAATTTTGATTCTTTTAATAAAACCATGGAATATTTTAATTTTTTTATTCATATCCAGTGCGATGCTAGCATGACTTACGAATTTATATTGTAAAAATTAAATGTGATACCTAAGTTGCACGCTGGAAAAGAGTTAATAAAATAATAAACCAATAAAACAAAAAGATAAAAAATGTATCACTCAGATAATATTTCACATTTTTAACTTTAAGGCTACAGTATTTATATTTTTGATTAAAAATCTGTTACATAAACGTCAGTTCTCTCTTAACTTTTCCTTGACAAAACAATTCTTTCTACTTAAACCAAAATAGTAACAACCCCAATTTTTTTTTTTTAAAAAAAAACCATACAAAATTTCTGTGTGTGTGTGAAAAGCTTGGAAAATATCTCTCAAAAATTTTTTAAATTATCAAAAAGTGACATGATATATTAATATTCTGTATTAATAGGTATAACTACTCTGGGTATCATCTCTATTTATAATACAAGATATTATTCAAAATTCTATAGATCACAAAAAGAAGTCTCATAAAATATTCTGAATATGATAGTCAATAAGAATATAATCTAATTACAAATGATCCTGGTTAACAATATTTTAAGAAATATATTTTTATAAACCTAACAATTATTAAAAATAACACAAATCAAGTATTATAACTTTACAAATTAACCAAAAAATATATATCCCAAAAGGACCCTAAAATTAAACACGATATAAAGTAACTAAAATACAGCAAATAAATTGTAGCTAAAGAGACAAGACCCAGATTCAGATGCATATAAGTCAGAAAAATTTATGATTTCTCGATTAGAAAACATATCAAATTCCAGAAATTGCTTGTTATTCATAAAATTTTTCGGAATTTATTTAAGTGAAATGCTTGTAAATAAACACACCATTCTTACAATCACCATTTTTCGCGAACATTCGAATGTCGGAATAGTCACCAACTTAACACATGCAGTCCTGTAAAAGTGTGATTGACGTAGCCCACATAGCTGTTTAATCCTTTTCTTTATGACCGGAAGTTGGATTCAAGGGGTGGAACTTTGGGGCACATTGTCGACAAAGAAATATGCGGTCATGCAGTTATAGGGAACGGATGCACCAAGACCACGTTGTATTTTCACTTGTACTGATTGGAGTGAAAAATTCAGCGCACGTTCCTGTAAGTAAGAAAACTATTATATTAACTTTCACTAAATTGTCTGTTTAAGGTTGTTCATGGGAATGAATCTTGAAATTGGAACTTTTTTGATTGACTGTCGCCAAAGAAGTTTAGCTTAACCCGACATGATATTTTGAAATTTTATGCATGGTTTTTATTTAAATACTCTCTGAAAGAATGATAAATAATTGAAAGTATTATATTTAAGACAGTATTTATAAGGATTTTACATCTTATTTCAAGATCTTTTAAAGACATGCCTTTATACTATTGGTTTGAAGAATTCTATTTTGTCCCATTTCCTCGATGACGATTAAATTCCAAAGTAATTACTTATTCGTTTGGTTTTTATTCCGTACAATATTTTAGAAGAAAGTTTTTTTAAGTAATTTTTCTTATTTTATTACAGTGGAAGAAAATTGATAGTTAAAACTTATTGTTAAGGCAGCGTTTATAAGGATTTTATAAATTTTTAAAGGACATGCTTTTATATTTCTATATATATTTTATTTTACATTAGTTACCAAAATTTATTTGTCTCATTTTTACGATGACATTTAAATTATACAGCTATTTTTTAATCGTTTGGTTTTACATTGTACAATATTTTAAAAGAAAGTTATGTGTTAAGTGTTTTTTTATTTGATTTTAATCTAGAAGGAAAAATGATTATAACTGAAAAATATACTTCAGATATTATTCAAATGATTTTACATAAGTTTCAAGAATTCTGTTTTGTCACATTTTTAAGATGATATATTAATTACAAATCAATTTTTTAATCGTTTGTTTTGATGTCGCACAATATTTTAGAAGAAAGTTATTTTGATTCGTTTTATTATAATCACATATTGAATAAATATAATCGATATAAATCCAAAATGGAATATAAAAAAAAAAGATTATACTTATTTTTTTTAATTTGCTATATTATTTAATAATTTATCTGAAAAAAGTATTTTTCTCTTTACTTTTAGAGACAAGTGAGTCTAACCTATAAATATAATCTTGTATCATTCAAAATCTTATCAATTATCTAAAAAAAAAAAAAGAAAAAAAAGAAACTAACTTTCAAATTGTAGTCGCGGAAACTCCTTTTTGTGTTTAACATTGGCTCGCGTGACCGTAATCAATCCATTCTGTGATTACTTTTACTTTCATCTCAACATATTTCAAATAATGCTCTTTTATACAAAGAGAACATGTCTTCTCTTTTTCTAACTTAAAGAAAAGGCTATTTTAAAACATTACTACTGAAATATTTTGAGTTCAAACGCATTTATGGACAGTCTTTTTCTAAAAATATATTTTTCGGTATCAAGCTATTAAGAACATCCATTTTATTCTTTTAACTGTGCTAAACTTGTCTTTCTGTATAGAGTATTTTTCCATTTAAAATTTTCATTCTGTTTTCAGGTATTTATAACATTTTCTACTATTTCAAAATTTTGTTCTATTTTTTTCTTGATGTATTATTTTGTGATTCATTCACTATTTTTTTGTTGTTGTTCTTCTTGCATCTGTTACTTTGTAGATTAGTAATAAATTTTGCCTTAATATGATCGGTACCTTTGCTTACGTTTTACGTTTCTATATTTCTTGTTATTTACAACTATATGGATGCTTATTTTTGTTTCTTCAACTTTCTTACAGGATTAGAGGAGGAGGAAAAAGTCTTACAATACTAAATAACATCAGAGTAGTAAAAATCTCAGTTTTAATGTGAAACATTAGAGAGATTAAAAAAGTATAACTTCAATTTGACGAAATTTTTCATTTGCAAAAAACAACTGCATTATTTAATTTTTTTGATACAGATATTTGTAACAAACTTCTAAAAACAAACTACTCCGATTTTCCATCGAAACATAGAAGAGTTTAAAAGTCTACTATACCGCAATAATGCATTGTGAACAATTCTGTATAAATTTCAAAAGAATTGCATAATTAATCATTAGCTATATATGAGGCACAAAATTCATTTTTCAGAAATATTAGAAAGCATGCAAATTCTATTCAACTATGAAAATTTAAACGGCAGCATATTTACTCGTGCATTATTTCGTTGATATTTATAATCTTAACAACTTTTTTAAGACAAAAGTAAGTTTTGATCCGTTAGAATTATTTAAATGCTGCAACCAATAATAAAAGGCAATACAAAAAATAATAATAAAATTCATTCAAAATATAACTAATAGTGGATTTACTCAAATAATTGCATCGCTCACTCTTATTAAAGAAATTCATCAATAATCCTACACCTGTATTAATAATAATTATTATACAGTTTGGGGAGGGGCAAGGAAAGGGATTATTTCCAACAAAGCTTGTTTCCTTTAGATTTCTCGGTAATTTTTTCAATTTTTTAGTAATAATATGGCGAAAAATATTCTCGAATTAATATATCCACCAACTTTCTAATTAATTTCCATTCTACGTACAACTAGGAATTTTTTTTACCTTAAAACAGTTTCTGGCTAAATCGAAACCTGAACCAACAACTCTCTAGATAACCAGGTCACGGTTGTACCAATCAGATTATCGTGGTTTGTCAGGATCAAATAAATCCTCATTACATTAATGCGTTACAATGTAATTTTATCCAAATTTAAGGAAACCTATTATTTATCCAATTTAATTATTTGTGCTTCAAAATCAAAAATGTTTCTTAAACATATAATTTTTGTTACTTCTAACAGTTAAAAATTTAAAAAAAAAAGACTTTAAGGTATGCGACTACGTTCGGAACCGTGATTTTAAAAAAGCGCATAAATGGATAATTTTCATGATATTTAGTGTCACTTAGATTAGAATACATGTATAAAATTGTTTTAAGGACATTTTGACAAATTTTTTAAAATTTAAATACATTATTTCGGCAAAAAATTAACTTAGAATAAATTTTTTCCAAATGTTCTCCTTTTGTGAAAAATGCTTCTATTATAATAATATTTTGCCTGTATATAGCTCAGATCTCTGTACAGAGGCTCAACTAGAATTTTTGAAATATACAACTTAGAAGTGGGTTTATCTATATTTTACGACAACAGAGCGGAGCAATTTTAAGAAAAAAACGCCAATAATTATTTAAATTGGTGGTAATTTTGAAAATAATGTGAATTTTTCAAAAATTCTAGTTGAGCCTCTGTACAGAGGTATGAGCTATATAGAGGCAAAATATTATTTTAATAGAAGCATTTTTCACAAAAGGAGAACATTTTGAAAAAATATTATTCTAACTTAATTTTTTGCCAAAATATTGTATTTAAATAATTTTTTTTGTCAAAATGTCCTTATAAAATAATTTTTTTTTGTCAAAATGTCCTTAATATAATTTTTTTTGTCAAAATATCCTTAAAATAATTTTATATATATATTCTAATCTAACTGACACTAAATATCATGACAATTATCCATTTATGCGCTTTTTTAAAATCACGGTTCCGAACGTAGTCGGATACCTTAAATTAATGAAAAGCATAAATCTGTTAACACTACCATGGTGCATAATTGAATTTTAATGTCCATACAAAAGAATGAAAAAAAAAAAAGAAACCCAAAAACCTGTTAAAATTTCATCGTTATTACTATAAAGAACACGATTATATACAAATGATAGCTGTCCATACCAGCTCAAGGACAAGTATTTTGATGTAGGCTGATTGTACAACACGATAGACACGCTCTACAAAATTAAAACTCATTCAATTTTGGCAAGAGTATATCTTTTACATTGTCGCGTTTTTAAACCGCAGATTATAGACGACCCTTTCGAAGGTTACCCTGCTACTGAATCGGAATTGTCAGCAGTGCTTCATTTTCATTCTGGTGTCATTTCACTTTTTTCAAGCTTCGTATCTGTGTTGAATTAGGTTCTATATTTCGAATTTTTCTTCTGGAAGAAGATCGGTATTTATCAAATCAGATATCCAGGTACGATTTATTTATTTGTATTCTAATATCAATTGACGTTCGGTATGAAAATTTGTCAGATTTTTCTTCTTTTAAACTCCCAGTTACTTAGAATTTTAATTTATGAGCTAACTAGTTTATATGTAGAGAAGAAAGAATTTTTTAAAAAATTTACTATAGCAATTTTGAAATTTAGAACTAATTAGTTTTAGTAAAAATGTTATTTACTGGTTGAAGTTTTGCTGTAGCCTTTTTAAGTATTCTGATAGTTTAAAATAAATTTCAATAACTTCGCAAATTTGTTCGTTTTGAGGTAAACAAAAAGGTATTAAAAAGCATAAATTACTTAAAACTTGTGAAAAGCAGATGCAAAAGTTTGCTGAGATTTTGTTTAATTGAAGAGTATTTCCTAACAATTTTCCATATAACATATTTGAAATTTCAAAACGGTATTTTGGTGTTTGGTATTATGTTACTTTATTTTTAAATTTAAATTTTTTATACTCATGTTTGATAGTTGTGTAATTAACAATGTAAAAACAAAGAAATTTCTATTTCGCAAATAAAGTAAATGGAAAAATAAAAAGATTTGTTATGATTATATAAACTTGTAGGATACCCAAATATTCTACAAACTTTCGAGTTTTTCAAATTTCCAGTTTGATATATTGCTATGCATTTTATTCAATCTATTGTATCAGCTGTGACGGGTTCTCAGAGTGTCCTTTTACTAATCTTCTTGCGGGAATACTTCTTTAACTGTTGTTTGAGTTAAAAACCGCCTTCCGTGTTGATTTTATGGTAATTTGAGTGCTATTTAAACCCTCGTAATGTGAGTATTAGTTTTACTACGCTATTATTAAAGTGAGATCAGCCAAATATCTTACGGAAATCTTGGTGAAAGAAAGAAGTCCTATAGTAGATTATAGTCAACCCAGAAGAGATCTGACGAGTGCTTTTCTATCGGATCACACTCAGAACAAGTTTAATTATTTATCTTTCGAACTTGATAGTTGTCTAAATTGATTCTCTGTCCCTCGGTTTATAATCTTGATTGATCGTAAATTAATTTAACCGAAATAAAAGTGATTATTCAATCCCTACTATTAGTTCACGATCTCATACGTTAAATTTTTAACGTTAATAAAATATATTTTTAAAAACCCCAATTGGGGAAATTTTTCGCGATTATTTTTAGATATAATACTGTAATTTAATTATAATTAATAAAAAATTAAAATTTATTAGAACCAATTTTCAAAAATTCAGATACACCGTCCATCATTTTTGGGATTTAGCAACATTTTTGGGAATTTGGAAAACTTAAAAGGTTTTTTTCCACATTTTAAAGACTCATTTGAGCTGAAAATTTTTAACACAATTGTTTTTGGGGGATAATACAATAATTTAAATTTATAACAATTAAAAAATTTATTGACAAAACCAATTTTTAAAAATTACAGAACAGACAAGTTAGCTTCTTTGTAGCGACTTGGGGAAAAATTTAAAAAAAAAAATTACGAAGAACGTCCCCCCTTGGGGGGGGTGGTAGTTGAGATGGGGTCCGCCTCGGGGGTCGTCCCCCGTCACTTTACCGTGGTTCAAATTTCGCGGTCCCTCGCCGCCCCCTGAAAGTGGGCGTTCCCCACATTCATTCATCACGTTTTTAAATGCATTTGTTTTGGTTTTAACCGTGATTGCTTGGGGAAACAATACGAAAAATTAATTCCACTTAATATTGGATTCTGT
>BMAV01005473.1:0-22605 GCA_019973955.1 Trichonephila inaurata madagascariensis | reverse complement strand
ACCGTTTCGTTGCTTTATTGTAATTTATTGTGAACCGATTATTATTTTTGGGTAAAGCAAGCTGTACGGCTGATATAATATCACAAACATTGTTTCAATACATCAATTGTTTGCTCAACAGTTGAAGAGATATTGCCGTCACCGACTTTGTATCGAAAATAATTGTTAGTTTCATTTACGTTAAGCCAAGAATGAAGATAGATGATTTCAGACAATCCCACTTCCCATTCACCATTTAAACAAACAGGAGAGGGTAATTGAGTTTTGAAATGAGATATTTTGTTTTCTGGAAAGAAATTCACAGAACTATCAGAAGTTAATGTTACGTAGAAAGACATTTTGAAAATGAGTCCTTAATAAAAAAGTTTAGCTATTTATACTTTTTGAATATCAGTCACCCAATCATTAAACTTTTCAGGATACCCTAAAAATTTAACAAAATATTCAATGATTCCTCGTCTTTTTCTTTGTTTGATAACATTCTCACACAACAGGATAGAAACTAGAGTCGACAACTTTTTTTGTAATTCTGCTAAGTAATAAGTACCTTTAACCTCTTCACCATGTAAATCTTTTAATCTATAAGCGATCTATAAGCGACCTATATAAGCGGCTTTATATAGGTTTCTCATTTCTTAGTTCACCGTATAAATTTTTTAATACTTGCTTCCGGTTATGCCTACTTACAGAAACAGGTTCCATTTTAATTGAACGGTGATACGAGTGATTATAATTGTGTATTAATTTATCAATGACGTCGATGTAATTTTTAGTGTTAAACTCAGTGAAATATTTCCACATTTTTGTTTTTAATGTCCGATTAAACCTTTCAACAATGCTAGCTTTAGTTTCGTTATTTGTAAAAAAAAAATTTACATTCAGATTTTTTAAAAAATTTTGAACTATTTTATTTAAAACCTCCTTACCGGCATCTGTTTGCAACACTTTTTGGGCTTCATTTCCTTAAAAATAATTTCTAGTCCAGATTTTACACTTTTTCCAAATTTATCTGTCAGAGGAACTGCCCAAGCAAATTTTGAAAATAAATCAATGAAAGTTAACAAATACTTATAACCTTTATTAAATTCTGTTAAAGATTGCATATCGACTAAATCCGCTTGAAAAACTGACGATCAGTATCATTACAAACACTCGATTACGTTGAAACTTAAGTCGAACAGGTTTATGAAGAGTGTAAGTGTCTTTCTGCGATAACCAATGCTTTACATCTTTTTTACTATATTTCCCTTTTAAAGAGCGATGTAATGCCTCCACACCCCCGAAGCTATTTGGAACTTTAGGATTTTCGTAAAACGCTGCTAAATCTTGATACATTGTTACCGATGAAAAGAACTTGATTGAATGACTATTACAATTAATAGTTATGCAATTTATACTTTTTGGGAAAGGCAAAAAGTTTATGTTTAAAAGCATGAACATAAATTTTCTCACTTTCATATGAAATACATTTAAAATATCACTTGTACATACTTTGATAATTTCTTTTAAAAAAAAAATACTCTTATTTATTTTTAAGATGTGAAACTACTTCAACATAAATTAAACTAAAAACAATAAAAATAATAAGATCTCAAATTCAACATATAAAAAAACCATTTTAATCAAAATTATAAAAACAAAATATTGTGTGAATCTTATAAAATCTTTTCTGCATAAATGTTTTAAGGTCCATCGGTTCTTTTTGTAGCCATGACAACACTATTATTGAATCAGTCCACAGATAAACTTTAATTGATTTTAGTTTCAAGGTATCAATCACTCTTTTCACAAGTTTGGACAAAAGGACAGCTGCACATAACTCTAATCTGAAAATAGTTAGGCACTTAATTGGTGAAACTCTCGATTTGCTAGTAATTAATTTCACTGAAGTCACTCCCGAATTATTTTTTGATTTGCAACACACTGCAGCTCCATAGCAACGCTCTGACGCATCAGAAAAACCATGAATCTCTATAGATGAAGGATTCTCAATCACTACACGCCTCTCGATATTGATGCTATTTAGGCTCTCTAGCCAATTAACAACTGGTGCCATTCAGAGTAATCTTTATTTGGGAGTGGATCTTTCCAGTCAGTACTAAGTCTCCAAAGCTTTTGCATAAATATCTTGGCCTTGGACACCACGGGTCCCACAAGTCCCAAAGGATCGAACAGTCTGGCAATAGTTGATAAAACGCTTCTCTTTGTATACGAATAACTAGGTTTCACGTCAACTTTAAAGGAAAAAGTGTCTTTTACTGGGTCCCAGGACACACCCAATGTTTTGGTCTCATTTGGTCTAGAAAAATCATAGATTTCATTTAGACACTGCGAAAGTTCAGAATGATTTCCACAGATTTTATGCAATTCCAGGCCTGCACTTTTCAAAATTGCAATTAACTGACGTTGTAGCTCCTTAACCTCTTCTAAGGTTTCCGCGCAGCATAACGCATCGTCCATGCAGAACTGGCTTCGAAGGACTGGTGCTGCTACCAGGAATTTATTTTCTTCATCATAGGACAATTGTTTCAATGTTCATTGAGCTAAGTATGGGGCACTGGTCATCCCATACGTGACCCTTTGAAGCTCATATGTTTTTACTCGGGCATGTTTATTGTCCTTCCACAATATTTGTTGTAGACAGCGTTGTTCGGAATCAATTAGGATCATTCTAAACATTTTCTTTATGTCCGTAGTCAGTACATATCGGTAAGTACGAAATCTAATCATCTGAGCATATAAGTCATCTTGGATGACTCCTCCATTTAACTGAATATCATTGAGTGATAATCCATTATCTGTAGGACTAGACGCATTGAAAACCACTCTCACCTTAGTGGTACTTTTCTCGGGTCTATAAACGCCATGTGTGTGATGAGGTAAGATATAATTCATCCTCGGATTGTCATTTTCAACCGTCACTCTCGCATATGTCCCAATTGTTCATATTCTTGCATGAATTCTCTATACAGTTTTAGATATTGTGGATCCCTTTCCAATCTAATCCACAGTGCATTTAATTGTTTGAGGGCAAAGCCCCTGGAATTCCCTAAACAATTTGGATCACATTTAAAGGGCATTTTAACTACATATCGTCCCTCAATGTTTCTAGAATGTGTGTGCATAAAATGTTCCTCGCATAAATTAGCCTCATTATTTTTTGTCTGCACTATCTCCACATTTTCTACTTCCCAAAATTTTTGCATTGTTTTATTTAAATCTTCGTCCCTAACCAACCCGCAATGAACTTGAATTTCATTTAATGAATCTACATTACCACTAACACAGTGCTTCTCAAATTTTCAATACTTGCGCCCCCCTTTTCAATCACAATTTTTATCGAGCCCCCCTTATACATTAATAAATTACTGAATGCAATAATAATGCATTTTGACGCTAAAGCTACAATACGCGATCTTAATTATAAACCGTACAAATTAATAACTTAAGTAATAAATTTTGTATATGTTACTTTTAAGCAAAAAAAAAAAATAATAATAATTATGTAATAGGATAATTATTATGTTATTTTTCCTTTCTCTAATTTTTAAATTGGAACATATTGCAAAATGCGGTGGATGCTTAAAAAACAAAATATAGATATCAACTAAATATAGAAAAAGAACTCAGAGGGTCAATTTCTAAAAAACTTTGCTCTTCAAGACAAGCCCATGGAAGTCGCTAGTACTTATTAAACTTGTTCTTAATTCAGTATTAATTAATTAGTTATAAAATACTCTGTGCAACACACACACACACACACACACACACTGAAACATTAAAAGTATACCGGCTGAAGTACCCGCTCTTTGCACGAGTTCATTAATAAGAAAATAAAACATTATTTCAGTGCTTCTGAAACTTTCAATACTGGCGACCCAATTTTCAATCATAATTTTTATCTCGCCCCCTTATATAATAATAATAATAATATATTGAATGCAATAAAAATGTACTTTGACGCTAAAGCTACAGTATGATCTTAATTATAAACCGTACAAATTAATAAGATAAGTATTACATTTTTTATATATGTTACTCTTAAGTAATATATATTTTAAGTAAATTATATATATATATATATATATACTTTTAAGTATAATAGGTTAATTATGTTATTTTTCTTTCTCTAATTTTTAAATTGAAACAGATTGAGAGATAATGTTTAATTAAAGATTTACTTCCTTCAAGATCCATTTCTAAAAGTACAAATGTCATTCAAAAATAGCCTAATCTATGTAGCTCTTTATCATATCCATTACATCTAGCATTCTCGCGAACGTTCACTTGAGTCTAGGCAACCTAACGGACGTCTGCACAAAACATGTAAAAATGCTGTACCTCATACAATTCTAGTGTCTTGGCCGAATTGATTAGCTACCGAATCTCTCTCTTGAATGTACATTTCATAATTCACGCGTTAATTGTAATTCACGGTATTAAGTATTTACGGCAGTGGATTAAAACAAAATCATAGATATATTTTTAAATCACTGCGAGCATTCGACGATAATAAAGCATCAACAAGTAAAAGACGGGGGGAAATGAAGAAAAATTACGAATGGGTTAGGGAAAATTTCAAAATACTTCAAAAGGGGCTCTCCTGAAAAAAAAGAGATCTTGATTTCACATACGTGACAAAATTAAGGGGCAATTTTGTATTCCCCTTTGAATTGGATGGGGTGGATGCGTTTTTCGCACTAAAACAAAAGCATTTTATACTTTACCTTTTTTTAACATCATACCTTTTGGAATCGGATCTTCTGAAAGGTTTTTGAAGACAAAATAGATCTGAGCTAAATATCAAAAAATAACTCTGAGTGTCAAATTTCCCAATTTTTCCCTTTCCCTTTTTTAAAATTTGCTCTGCAAGAAAAAAACCCATAAAGTCACTAAAATTATTAAACTTGTTCTTATACTGGCTGAATACCCACTTTTATATATATATATAACACGAGTTTATTTTTAAAAAAAAGATAAAATTCTTGATATAATAGCTTAATAATAAGGAGAGTAATACCAAATGCATGACAAAGTATACAAAAATGTAAAAAAGATTTATTGAAATGAATACTCATATTATAAACGGTTTTGCGAACTGAATTTTAAGCCTCCAGAATTTGCATTTAGATTAAATGTTAAATAATAAAAAAAGAATATAAAATTCAATGAATATTAATTGTGTTATTTTTTTAAAACAAGAAAGAACTTCAAAAAGTTTTAGCCTGGTATCTGTGCACACGATACTTTAAAGGTGGGGGGGGCCCAATTTTTTTTAAAAATTTTTTTCAATATACAAGATAAAAAAACACAATTTCAGTGAATAATTTAACTAAAAAAAATACTTACCTATTTCAAGGATTTTTCAATTTTTCTTTTTAATTTGGGAAAAAATCAATAAAACTGAACTAAATTTTCCAAATGTGCGTGACCTTAATAAAAAGGACACAAACCCAACACTTATCGCTAACATTACAGGAAAGTTATTTGCAAAAAAACACTTCACATTTGTTTTTTTGTAGTTTGTAGTATAGTGTTTTGCCCCGTTATTGTATTCCTTTTGATGATCAACAAATATCCTGTTAATTTTCTTGCTTGTTCTTTTGACAGGATAAATGCATTTTGCGGCCTTATGGCTTCAATTTTCTTGATAAATTTTTAATGAGCTATTAAAAATTTTCCTTTTTTTTCATGTTTATTGCTTTTCTCAAATTTTTTCCTAACATAATTAATATGCATTATTTCACAAGTTTTTCCCTTGTTTGATCGCTCAAATTTTCCTTTCAAAAAGATACAGATGCCCAATTCTTTTTTTTATTCTGCTCATTTACATTTATAACCCAAAACAGTTAAAAACAATTAAGACCACTAAGTTATTCGGGGAAAAAAAATGCAATGTTCAAGAAAATATTTTTTAACAAAAGTGTTTGCGCCGGGAACTCGGTCTAAAAAACCCTTTAAAATTCTAAAAACGTTTCCACTTCCAAAAAGGGGAATGTGATCAATTCATTTTAGCTCCCATTGACCCTTCATATTGGAGGATTCTCCAAAAGTCATTGGTAACAAATAAACAGTTTTTTCCCCTAATTAACTATTTTTTGTATTATATGTTTCGTTTCTCAAAAATAAATCTTTATTCCTTCAAAGTCTCAATAGCTTATCCCTGTATCGTAAAACTCTTTCACATTGTGAAAAGAGCAACAAATTATATAATTTACAACTTTCCCAAAAAAAAGGGGCGAATAACCATACCAGTAAGTTCGAATGTCAGCATAAGTAATACTTTAGGTTGAAAGAAACGTAATAAAAAAATCTCTCATCGTAGGATTACAGCAAAGCAAAAAAATATTTTTTTTATTTAGTTATAGGATCAAAGATAGCTTATGAGCGTTCAAAGTAGAATCTTTTATTTTTGATGATCTTTTTTCAATAGATGATATATATAAATCATATCAATATAAATCTGTATTTTTTTATTATATCAGAAAGTATTTTGTGTTACTTCATTCCAGTAAATTAATTTTTTTAACCTTTTATTTTCGATATGCTCGCGCCCCCCCAGGAGGGCGCGCCCCACAGTTTGAGAAACACTGCACTAACAACATATCCAAAAACCGTGTTTCGTAAAATTAGATCTGAATTTTTTATCTTAAATTTTTCCGGTCTCAATAGGTCAAAAAATATTTCTGCACTTAACAACATGTCTATTTTATCTGGAATATTAAAACGATCATCAGCTAACTCACAATATATGACAAGTACACTGGTCCATTAACGTGCGATTTGGGAAAAAAATCTGTGATTTTCTTAACTACTACATATTTAAATACTTCACGAATGGGATTATTTTTTTGAAATTGTTGTTTTAACGCACCGTTAACAATCATAGAGGCATCATTTAAACATGAATCAAAGTATTAATCCTTCACTTTTCAGCTGTAACTTATTGGCGCACTCAAATTTTGTAATAAGACATACAAATGCCTCCGTCTAACAAACACTACATTCATGCCAATTCGAATATTTATCCTTTATTAATATGCCCGAGCAGTCCCCCAATAAAATTTTTTAAGATTTTGTTATGACTAAAAGTAGTTGCCATGATTTCTTGTTTGTTTATATTGTTTATATTGAACTAGGAATGAAAGGAGGGGCAGAGGTATTAGGATATATCGTTTGCGGTTTCTCTTCAAGGACCGAATGGGGAGTCTGGATACTTTTTATTTCTCTTTGAAAATGAAGCAATTTATTATGCGGCTTCTTACAAATTATGCAATTTTTAGAGCGACACTGTTTAACACAACATTCTGTGGATAGACATTTAAAGCACATTTTATTGTTTTTAACAAAATCTATTCTTTCATTTATCGAAAAACTTTTAAACTGAGGGCAAAATTCCAAAGCATGTGCTTCATTTTTACACAACACCCATTTTTCACTCTTTATTTCAGAAAAAAATGCGCTCGAAACTCCTCTCTGACTTCGCGAGCTGTTATATCTCTGTTGTTTATTGAAATCAAATCGTTTATTTTCATTTCCAGTGAAGGACCTGGAAAATGTATTAGACTCGCTTTTAATTTTACCTTTAGCAGATAAATGAATATCATTTTTTCGCCCTAACTCGTGTGGTTTAAAAAATGTTTCTCCTTGTTTTACATTAATATGAGTCGATATGTCTCTGTCAAGAGTACTCATCATTTTATCCGCAACAATTAATTCAATCACTGACTTAAAATTTCATTACTTTCGTAACGACAGTAATACTCAAATGTTGCCTTTAAACCCAGACCCAAAATTTAACATAACTCTCTGAATATAATTTTTTTTAGTTTTACGAAAAACATTATAGCATTTTTTTTGCGTTGCAGGCTGAAATTCTTTAAAACTAAATTTTTAGTTTATCCTAACTCCAATTCTTCCTCTGACACATAAATATATTCTCATTAAATTATTCGCCTTCCTAGGATGTTTTAAAAAAAAATTTGATTTCCATTCTTCGGGAAACCCTTTCGTTTTTAATGTTTTTTTTAATGACTGAAAAAATAAAATTATATGAATCAAACGTGAGGGGAAGAGATAGTGAAATTTTTACACTTTTTTTTAACGTTTCCATACTAATATTGTTCCTGTTTCGGTGGTCTCCTGTTGACAGTGAAGAAAACATATTTAAATCTTTCCCAATATTGAAGCCAATTGTTTTCAACTGCGCAACAATTTTTTTTAACTCTAAATTTAATTCCCTCCAGATTTTTTTAAATTTTCGTTTCTTCAAAAAGAGTAATAATATTTTTAACAATTCTGTTTCTTTTTTATACACTTCACTACTTTCAATTAAAATTTTCAAATCAAGAAATTTTGCATTATCTGGCACAGTTAGTTTTAATTCCTCAGCGACAAGTTTTAGCTCGTCTTTCTTCAAATTAGCAATTAAAGACATAATTAAAATTCTCACAAAAATTCAAAGAATTCAAAGAACATTGCTCTCACCTATCCCTTAACCGGTCGCCGCACTTGGCTTTTTGCTTCGTAATACGATTGCACATTAGTTTCACTCAGCTATTTAATCCAATAGGTAATTCCTAAGCTCCGGCTGCGAACGGATCAAATTTTGGGTCAACTTCAACACTTAAGCAATTGACTCCAGAGTCTCTCGCACAATAACCAATTTTATGGTGCAAACACTGTCCATTTTTATGGTTCTCTTTTATTCGATAGCTTAATTACTCCTTCATTATTCTCATGACACAATCACGACACAATTTGTAGTGGACTGGTATTTTTATTTTTTACTCACAACACTTTTTACATTCACATCAGAATTACTGGGCATGTGCAGTTGGGCTTGACACAACAATACACACCTAATTCTCTTAATTACACAGATGGCGTTTCGCATGCCGTGAACTGACAGATTGATTAGCAATTAAATGACTGTTGGAAGAAAGTTGACCCTTATTCAATGCATCGCGAAAAATTATTCAACATTTCTTAAACCTACTAATGAAAATTTAATTAATAGCAATCAAACAGTTTCATTAATTAACAAAAGTACAAAAATGGAAATTATAGTCATTTTACAAATTAATTTCTCACTGAAATTTAATAACCTGAGTTCTTTTGGTAACAGACTTTATAATTTATATGCAGTCAAACGAAGACACCTCTGGAGAAACGTTTAACTTATATTACTATATTAACTACCACACATTATCAATCGAGAAATTTGAGATCCCGTTTCGTATAAGTCGCACTTGCAAAATTTCGAAAAATGATTTATTGGTAAAATCAAGATTCAAACCCGTGACTAATCTACTAGACTGTGGCTCACTAAAAAAATCAAAGCTGTAGAAATATCTTATATGAAGTAAACATTGAAGTGAAAACTAAATATAATGTAGAATTTTCCACCAAAATTCCACACGGTATTTAGTTGTACACATAGTTTTTTTATCACTACAAACAGGTCTGTTTTTTGCAAAAATCTTTTATGAATTGTATTGTTTTAATGTATAAAAAAAATCGGGAATAAAAAGAACTTATCTTAAAGCATTTTTTATTTTTTAAAAAAACTGAACTTTACAAATGAGCAGATTTCTTTGACATATATGAATTAACTGATTTGAACATACCACAAATTGTATAAAAATTTTTAAATTCATATGAATTTCATAAACTTACCAATAATTGGGTTTTATATAATTATTCCTCTAGACAAAGGGTTAGAAATTTGCATTTTTTTAAACACTTCCCTGTTTTGCCCGAACTCTGTCCGGGCAATTGAAATGGCACTTCCTTGTTTTTCCCGAGCAGCACTGGAACAACGCTTTTAGCTACTCTAATCTTCTGATTTGCCTGTATTTTTTTGTTCGTTTAATGTGCAATGTTTCTAGTAGATGTCTCTGATAATCGAGTAATGTTAGGATTACAAAACAATGTCTAAGCTGTGGTTTCAAGGTTAGGTTTTACTGCATTCTTTTAGACCAGATAAGACTGGAATTTTGTTTTTAGTAGATTGATGAACCGCAAACTACGAACACTATTTCATTTAAATTTATAGCTTAAAATATAAGAAAAATGAATGATTTTGAGAGGCTCATAACAGAAAATAATTCTTATATTAACTCAAGTAGTGAGTCTAAAATTTTCTAAATGATTCTAGAATTAATGAAAGTTTGTTATCCGACTTTTTTTTGTGGTGTTTATAGAATGGATCAGCATCTCACAAATTACCCCATAACAAAAAAAAAAAAAAAAAGAGGCAAGAAATAATACAAAAAGATATTCTTTTATCTTTTAGATACATCATTGTGGAATGCTTTCGTTTTATATCAGAAACTGGGAGGAAAATTATCTCATAGGAGTTTCAGGCTTGATATTATAGATCTCCTTGTTGAAAGACATGGGCCAGTAAATGAGAAAAAAACGACCAGGAATTTTGCTCAGTCCCTTACGATTGACCGAATAAAACTTTTTAGAAGTGATTCCTCCCACCGACTAAAAATTGAGACCAACAAGGCAATGTTTTGTGTGTTGTTTGAAAAGAAATGATTTTGGAAAACGGTTGAAAAAAGAAACGCGATATTTTTGTCCCGATTGCGATGTTGGGGTATGCTTGTCGCCCTGTTTTAAAATTTACGACACACAAACAGAATTTTAAGAGAATAATTAACTGTATGTATAATATTATCTTCTTAAATCTAATGTAAATTTTTGTAAAGTGTTCTTTTGAGTTCACTTATTTCTTCGGAAAAAAGCCAACTTTAAGTAAAAATATGTTTTTCAATGAAAATAAAAATTAGCATGATTCTTGAAATTCAATATTTATAACATTTCTGACTGCTGATTTGAGTTTATATAATTGATTTCATCTTAAAAATGTTTATAAAAAATATACTTATTTTTGACATAATATGACAGAAAAAGAACAGTTAAGTGGTTAATATAACAATTACAAATCAAAAAATAAATGGAATTTTTTTCAGTAAAAGGAATTTACTTAATTAAACCAATAATTAGGGTATCAAACACGTTCAGAGTACTTTTTTAAAAAAATAACGTACTAAATCATTATAAATGCTGTTTTTTTTAGGAATCATTACCAATAAAAAATACTAATATTTAACACCAGATATATATATATATATATATATAAGTAACAATATTTGAAAAAAATTATCTAAATTTTAGAAAAATCACAATTATAAGGGAAATATTAGCAATATTTTTGAAAAGTTAAAAGCAGCTAGAGAAAAAAGTAATAAACTTACATCAGTAAAAGTATTATTAGAAGAAATTAGATGCATTTATCTAGGTAACTTTCTAAAACTTTGATGTTTCATTTAAATTAAAACATTTTAGAGGTACCACAAGTCAATATTATAAGAAATGTGACACATTCTCTTTATGAGACAATTACTTAAGCAACAGGCCATAACTCAAAAAATATTCATGCAAGAAGAAATATTTTAGTACATTCTCTAAAAATAATATAAATATCAGGCTCAAAAAGTTTCATAAAATTAGGTTTGTAATATTTTGAGTTATCAAATTCGCAATGACAAAGTTTGAACAATTTAAATGTCCACTTCTGGTAGATTAAAGACCCACTTACGGGGTTTTCTAATTTTAAAAAATTGATTGTAGTTTGGCGCTTAGAAGAAGCAAAACTAAGAATGTTTTGTCAAGTCCAAAGATAGCTCTATTCAATAAAATAAAAAAGCAAAAAATATGTATTTTGACCGAATTTGGTCATTATAACGTGTTCGGATACCTTAAGGTATCCGACTACGTTCGGAACCATTATTTTAAAAAAGCGCATAAATGTATAATTTTCATGATATTTAGTGTCACTTAGATCAGAATACACGTATAAAATTGTTTTAAAGACATTATGACAAAAAAAATTATTTAAATACAATATTTTAGCAAAAAATTAACTTAGAATAACCTTTTTTCAAATGTTCTCCTTTTGTAAAAAATGCTTCTATTGTATTAATATTTTGCCTGTATATAGCTCAGACCTCTGTACAGAAGCTCAACTATGATGTTTAAAAAATTCAAATTTTTTTCAGAGTTACAACCATTTGAAATAATTATCGGCGCATTTTCTTAAAATTTCTCCCTTCTGTTTTCGTAAAACTTGGATAAACCGACTACCAAGTTATGCGTTTCAAAAATTCTAGTTGAGCCTCTGTACAAATGTCTGAGCTATATACAGGCAAAATATTAATACAATAGAAGCATTTTTTACAAAAGGAGAACATTTGAAAAAATATTATTTTAAGTTAATTTTGTCAAAATATTGTACTTAAATAATTTTTTATTGTAATACTATTCTCAACCCAATTTTATATACATTGTTTAATCTAAGTGACGGTAAATATCATAAATATTATCCATTTACACGCTTTTACAAAATCACGGTTCCGAACGTAGTCGGATACCTTAAGTAAAGCTTGAATAAATTTATTAGTACTAATTTCAAAAATGACAAGGGCAAAATACAAATTTTGCCTCCATGATGTATATGTCGCAGGTAAATGACGAAATTAGGAATTTGTAAGATCCCTAAGGGATATGATCAAATCATAGAAGATGTTAAAATAACGTCTGTTATAAAGGTCATCCCCGACAGGGAAGATCCTAGCAGGTGTGCAACGCGTGCACCGCACGCGGGCGGCCGAAACAAGGGGGCGGCCGAAGGCCACCTATAATTCTATCAATCAAGCGAAATTTTCTGTGAATTTCTTAAAATAAAATTTATGATATGTTGAATAAATATGCTGAATTTCAAATAGTTATTGAAAAATCAAAATAAATCCCGATAGCATATAACATAGTTCAAGAAAAATAAGAAGGGATTTCAAATTCTGAGGAACATTCCTTCTCATCAGGGGTGTAGCCTGCCTTATCAGGGGGATAGCATCAATGATACGGGCCTCCCTAGCTGCCGGGGCCCCAGACGTGTGTAAGCAAAAAGTCGTAAAATGTTATTAATGGTCATATTAAGAGTTCCTTTCTATGTTTATAAATTAGTATGTCACTGGCTTCAAACAATATAAATTTTCCGTGTGAATTCTGAATCTCAAGACCCACAATAAAAAAGTTTAAAAGCTGGTAAAATTACTCAAAATAATGAGAAAACAAGGAGTGGTATGTAGTCAGAAAGCAGGAAAAACTTCTCATTCAAAATGGTTCGACAAAAAGATCGTTTGGAGTGAAATACAGATAACACTTGGGATGGGAAAAGTTCATTCAGAATGTTATTTGCTTGTAAATGAAAATACCCCCTTCGTCTGTAGATTGATTGACTGTAATAAACGCCGCACTAAGAAGCTACACGAAGGCTTGGTAGTTGGAATTTTTTTTCAGAAGTGGTCCAGCGATAGAGAATGTTAGACTTTATTTATCCCGGTTCTCTTTTATCTCTGTAACAACCAAAAGACCGAATGTGCATTCAGTCAGCAAGGGTTCTGCTTCCCGATCCGAGAAACATCTGCCCCATAAGCGCCAGAAGTTTTCTGTCACCCTGAAAGTCTATAGTTAATTATTTTTTTAACGAGTATTCTTGAGTTCTCAACACTGAGCCCATGGGGGAAGGAGGAGGGAGCGTTAAGGAAGAATTTCGATACATCGGACAAAAGTGATGTAAAGCACGATGAAGATTTATGACATGCTTAAGGACGAATGAAGAGAATGGGGCAGAATGATCCTCAGAAAAAAAGACCCCTTTTCGAAGAAAACTGAGGAAATTTTGCGTCAATTTGACTTCCGAACTAATTTCTTTTTGCTTCCTGCGCTTACACAGACAAGAAAAAAAAATCTGAACAACAAAAAAGGTAACTATATTTTCACTTTCTAATTCTCTTTTCAATTTTTAAGATTTAATACCCAAGTATTTTAATCAGTGCGTAAGATAAAGTGAAAAAAAATATTTTGTTACATTTGTGCTATTACTATTTTCGTTTTACATAAATAAACATAAATAACTGTCATCAGTTTCTTAGAACACTTTCATGTTAATTAACAGATTTAAGTGTATGTTTTCGTAGTTTGGATGTACCGTAATCTTCTTAAAACATTTTCAATTGACATTGTTATTCAAATGAAAGAATATTATATTTGCCTCTCGTGTAAAAATAATTTCTTTAGTCACTTACGAAAAATGGTAGTAGCTCATTTAAAATACAAAACACTAATGAGCCTTTGAGTACATTCATTAATTGGCCACCATACGTAAGGGTCCTAACAATAGCTCGAAATTGGGAAATAAAACGTAATTATATATTTATTTTGATGATTTTGTTTGCAATCATAACAATATTACGATTTTGTTTAATGTCGTAAGACAATCTATAATTTCTAAATAATTAATTTAATATGCTTCAAACTGTGAAAAGAATTTTCAAAGAAATAAAAAGTATGTTAAGTTTACTTAAAGATACACACACAATTTTTTTTTTAATGAAGTAACATGTGAAATAAACATATATATATATATATATATATATATATATATATATATATATATAATTTTTCTAATATACTCATAAGACTGCTAAAGAGAACCATTATTTTTGCTTAAGATTGGATTTAGAAAGCACAAAATTCTTTTCTTTTTGCATTTATTGCTATTTTAAGACTGATTTGCACGATACCTTCTTGATTAAGATCTTTTGCCCAGAGAATTTAAAAGAATATTTAATGCAACCTAATAATTAGTTATTTGTGTGTATATTTAGTTATAAAAATACATTAAAATCGTATAATTTCTCTAAAATATTGTATAGCATTCTGTATGCTTCTAAAAAACTTAATCAAAATTCATCTATAACATTCTATAGCAATTTTTAAAATCTTTAAAAAGGCAACAATGAGAATGTCAGAACTATGGCAGAAATTTCTTATAAAAAGCATTTAATGAAAAGTTTATTTTTACAGAACAATAATAAATGTTGAAAAATATAGGTAATATTTTTAATTGCTCCTATTGCATCACAAAAACTATTGGCCCCAATTGAAGTGATCATGGAATTCATTACAGAAATAAAAATACTTGATAAACCTTACAATTTATAAAGTAATTCAAAATTGAGATTTTCTCTTCTCTCAAACAAAACAAGAAATATGAAAAATTATTCAATAAGTAAATAGGATTCATAATCTTGAGTATTTTTAATGCAATTAAGATCTAAGTTTAGTTAAAATTTAAGATTTCTTTTGTGATATTGTGGCCTTTGTCAAAAAGTTTTGAGTTATCTTAGAAATTTCAAATTATTCTAGAAAAATGTTTTATTGTTCTTTTTAGTCTCAAAGTATTATGATATTTGAAAAAACAAGCAAATAAGTATAATAATAATATTTTAATGTTTTATTAACTTATATTTAGAAACTTTACAAATTCAGAGTATTGTGATTGTGTTTCTAGTTTTTTTTTAAAAACCTTAGAATTTTTGAAAACTTACTTTTGGTGGAGATAGTTTAATAATTTTGAAAGTAAACTGCAAGCTAAGCTACGTTTTGTTCTAGAAATGAAACTATGATTTCTATAAAGAATATAATAATTAAACAAAATATTTTTGTATTAAAACAGAAATTTCATAATTCAGTAAGAAAATTTGAAAAAAATTGAAATGTAATTTTTTGAGAGTTTGGAAAAAAATTAAAAAGCTTAAGTTTATTATTTTAATTTTCTAAATATTTCATGGAAAAAATTTACAGTTCGCAATAATAAATAGAAAAGTTTGAGAAAATTTAGGTTCGATTAAAAAAGAATTTAGTTATTTTTAATTCAAAATTTATAACTTTATTTTTAAGCATTCATAGAAATTCCTTCCACACTGCTACAGAGAAAAAAATCATATGTCTCGGAATCGGAAATCGTCCCTCGATTAGACCCGAGGTTTTGTGCTAGCATTGAAGTTGAAAAAGAAATGGTCTCGACTTTCTCTATTGTAGAGATACTTTTAAAAATATTATAAACATTATGCCTGATATAGAATGCATCAGGTCAGAGATCTTTCTCAGATTTAACCCGGTACTTCCCACGGTATATCATGTCCAACGTCCCAGAGTATGTCATATCCGCTGTCTATCTTTTTTTAAACGCTCCTTCTAAACCTTTTTTGGAAAATGGATAGTTTCTCGTGTAGCTGTCATTAAGGTCATATCCTTTGAGGGGGCTTAGCTTGTAGGCAATTTCTAAATATTTATTTATTTTTTGGATGCTGCACTACTTGCCTCTTCGGAGTATATTATTCCCTGCACGTGAATCCTGCATTACAGTTCTGAATGCATGAGCATTTATATATCTTCCTTATGCTATAGCGTATTGGCCGTTATGATGAAGAAATGTGATATTTAAGTAATTTAATAGTTGCAGTATTTAATAGATATAGTTCAACAGTATTTTTCGGATGAAGAAATTCTTTTCGTGATTATGATGAGGAATCAAATGATGGAAAGGTATAATAACAGCAAATTTGATTCCTCCGCTGAATCAGTCAAAGAATTTTAGAAGAGAACACAGTTTAAGGAAATAAATGTGTTTTATATATGGAGCACATAAACATTTGGGAAGAATGTGACTTTTATAAGGAGACAACTGGCCTCCATCTTATCCACTTTCAGATGAACCTTTGAAAAAAAAACCTATTACTGGAACAATAAGGAAGCCATAAAATCAAGATAAGATATAGACGGTATGCAACTTCAATGAAATAACTTCATTCAAAGATATTTTTCCTGGTAATAAAACAGCCAACTGAGATTTTAGAAATTATAGTGAAAAATGATCTTATTCCCTTTTTCCCAATTTCAGTCGAGCATTAATAATTTTTTAACATACCTGTTTCTGCACAGCTTCCGGTGAAAGAAGTTTCAGTAAATTAAAATTACTTAGCAGAAATAACATATGACACAAGAAAGGCTTTCAGATTTGGCCATAATCTCAATTGAATCAGGGAAATCTCAGAAAAATTGATTTAACCAGAACTATTAACAAATTTGCTTCTCAAGAGAAAGCCTGAAAAGTTATTTATAGTTACAGTAAAATCCGGCGTATAACGTGCCACTACTTATTTTCCCCCCATAACACGACATCCTTTCTTTACGAAGCCCGGAAATGCATTGTACAATGATTTTATTTTTTAAAAGCCCTTTTATTCGAGTATTTTTCCCAATCTTTAAAAAAAAAATAGTGTATTTTCAAATTACAACCCTTTAAGTTCATAGGAATGTTTTTTTTTTTCACAGAAAATATTTCGATCAGCAAAAATCTGATCTTTTTTTTTGCTCATTTTTTTTGTTTTTTTAAAGATCTCTTTTTATACTCGACTTATAACGCGCACCCGTAAATTTCGATATTTTTTTGAGAAAAAGTGGGGGTTATAATGGATTTTACGGTATTTTATTTTTAGCTTAGTAGACGGACATTTATATACTTTCCATTTCACGAGATTTGTCCTTGGTATTTATTTTTATTAGATTGTTTTTTTTATAAATTCTGTCGTTTTGATTTATAATTATAAAGGTTTTTTTTTTTTTAAAGGTTATTTTTTTTGTTAGTTTATTATTTCGTTAATTATTTTGTCCTTTTAACTCATTATGGGGGAAAAATGAAGTTTTGCATTTCAAATTTTATTTAATAATTATTAATGTGTTTTACTTTTTTTTCTTATATAAGTAGATGAGTTTTTTCGTCAACGTTAAGTATTACAAAGTATGAAAAGTTCTCAGGGGAAAACGGCACAGTAGGTGTTTTCAGATTGAAACCGATCCCCCGTATCGGCCCTGTATACGACTACTGAAAGGTTCGCTTTAGGATTTTTTTAAAAATTTAAATCGTCCTTCTTTTTTCTGATCTCCTTTAGTTTAAAAGACCAATATAAATTGGATGTTTTGGGGAACCAATGGGGACAATTTATATACAGTTAAAAAAATGCTTTTACTTTCTTAATCTGAGCTTTTAAATGATGAAGCATTATTTTGTTGTCACAATTTTAGTATAAAAGATGCAGTTTGAAATCCATTTTTAAGAGATTTAGCAATGTTTGCTTTAAAGCTTTACAGCCTACCCATAAGTAATGCCACTATGGAAAGGGCATTTTCCAGAGTGACGTCGACAAAGACAAAATTAAGGTATCGAATGTGCCTCGAACTGTTAGATTCAATTCTCAGAATCAAAATGATTTTTGAAGAAAGAGGGACTTACTGCATTGATTTCACTCCATCGCCACAAATGCTGAAATATACTTAAGAAATCTATAAAAAAGACACAGCAGATCACGATGCTGAGAAGAAAGAATTTGAGTGTATCTTAAATGAATTAAATAATTAAAGCATTTTAATGTATTTTTTGAAACAGTTTTACAAAATTAAAAAAATGATATTTTATTTGAAAATGAAAATCGATTCGATCCTTTTTCTCCTTCGTGCTACTTTTCTGTATAAATATCTGGCAATTCTGGTTCTGGCGTCCACTTTTAAGTTTCCTTTGTTCTGTCACTCGAAGTTTGTAGGTTAAATTTAAAAAATTAAATCCGACTTCTAAATTTTTATTCTTTGTAAGGTAAGTCTAAATCTGGTAATTTCGTTATATATGTTTTTTTATATTTGCCATGTTTCGTCGTTCTTGCTACTTATTTACTTTTCAATAACATTTATTAACACTGACGTCTGACACCGATGGACATGCGATAAATTTCAATTTTTTCTGGTTATATCTGAAAAAGAAAAAATGTCATGTCTAATTACCTATAATACATCAAACTATTCAATTATTATTTTAGAAATAAAATAATGAAGCATGCGAAAGTAATTTTTTTATGACTCGTATTCAAATATTGAAAACAATGTCAAATTCGTTTGCTAAAATTTTAAATATGTTGTTGCCTCCTTGGTGATTTAGAGCTTGACGATCGCCACCCTTCTGACCTTTTTCGCCAAAGGAAAGGTCTTCCCAATACTGCATTTAAGTAGAAAAGGGAAAGTAGGAGCATTTATTTATACATTCGATTTTTGAATAGTTTGTGTAGACAAAAAAAATCGATGTATTCTGTTAATCTTCAAGTTAGATTTGAATTATTTTCAAGTATATAGCTGATTGAGAAGTTAGTTATCAATCGATTATATATTTTTATTAAACAAATTAATTCAAAAGCAAGTGAGAGCTACAATGTATTGGGTAAAAGTTTAAATCGTTTAGTGAACGTAATTCTTCATTTTATTTTTTATTTCTGCTGTTTTGGTCTCTTTTTTTTTTTTGTCGTTTTTTTCTTTATTTTTCTCTCCTACCTTTTGCTTTTCTTTTTTCACATTTTCATGCATTGTCATCCACTTCTGAGCTATGGTCTAAGTTTCAAATCTCTAGCTCATCGGGAAGTTAGTTTAAAATCAATTGCAAAATTCCACCTGGACATACAAGAAAGCGAGTTAATACAAACATGGTAAAAATTACAGAAATATGAAGCTTGTGGTCAAAAAATAATTTAAAAAATCAATAAAAGCAAAAATATAACTTTTTTTACTATTTAATTTTATTACTTTTATTTTATTATATATTATAATAATCTTATATAATGATATTACCAATTTTGTTAAAAATTCAGTAAATCCCAGATTCGTATTTGAACGCCATATGAATGAACGGTTTGGCTTAGAATGGTGGCAAGCAGAGAAATATGAAACAAAGCACCGTGCCAATTCAGTGCCTAAGGCACTTGCAAAATCAGGGTTGCCTTTTTTGTGAGTTACCTAGAAAGTTGGTATTGTTGCATAAGTACTGTATAAAGACTTTTTGGTTTGTCAACTTTTTTAGGTGAATTTGGTAAATTTTGTTACCATTCTTCCATAGAAAGTAATGTTGGTCTTTCCAATCACATTACTTAAATCTATGAACGTGCTGAATCTCTTGTAGAGAACTTTCTAGCAATTCTAAAATATAGTCTTTGGAGGGTAGATCCTTCTTTTACTCTTTGGTTTTCAAAGAATTAATTCAAAATCTATCATTTTTCTGTGTACTTAATTTTTATTTTTATTATTAAAATGGATTAAAATTATATTTCTTGCTGGGAAGTATCGTAAAATCTTCATATAATACACACTTTTAACACAAAAAATAAGACTAAAATTCATGGGTGCATGTTATACGCCAGGAATAAAAATGATAGCTTTAAAAATAAGGAAAAGATGAGCATAAAAAAATTATTCTTCTACATCTTAATACATGTATTTAAAGGAAATAATATTTTTTGTGAACTTAAAAGGGTTGCTCTAGAAGTATACTCCGAAGCTTGGGAATCCATTTTCTGTAAGTAATAAGTAAAAGAAAAATTTACAGATTGCTATTGAAACATTGCTTTTTTAATGCTTGAATAAACATATATATGTATATAAGTTATAAAAAACAGTATGGGGGAAAGCGTAGATATATATTTACGTGACTCTACTCCTCCTTTGGTTTTTCACTGTTATGCAAAACTGGGCAATTTTCTCATTCACTCTCGAGCCCAAAAATGTTTCACTTAAAAAACTAACTGATAAGAACATTTTAATTTCATAGTTTTCCTTCCTCTGTAATTGTTACAAATTTTGTGTAATGAACGCTTAAAATAGAGTAAATTTATATCAGGAAGTGTAATACACATTAATATTACTTTTTGTTGTATTTATCTTATATTAAAATCTTGCCACCACCTCTCCCTTCTAAATCAAGTTTTATTATGAAATAAAAAAAATAGTGATTACACTGATGAACAGAATAAATTAAAAGCGAGAGCGCACTGAGGCATTTCATAGACAAAGCAAAAGGGATAAAAAAGATAGATGAATGCTGTCACAGGCTTTTTTGCAAATCTCGGAATTTTTTTTCTACTTTCTTGACAATTGTCGTTATATTTTGAAAGCTTCAAAAAATATCTTTATTAATTATAGTCTGTGTTATTCTGATTTATAAGCTATATTATTGTAAAGTTTCATTAAAATCCATTCAGTTGTTTTTGCATGAAACACGACCAAACATCCTCGCAAACTTTCGCATTTATAATATATATTAGGATTTCAGTTCAACTGAATGCCTTAAAACATGACAAAAATCATTTAAAAGTTTTGACCCAAGTTGCTAAAAACGAAACCAATGCGGCTGTAGCTGTAATTCTTTAAATAATTAGTTTCAGTCAATTTTATAATTAATTATAATTAAATTATTGTATTTTTACCTAAAACAATTGTGTATATAAAATTTTAGCTCAATTGAGCACTTTAAAATGTATTTTAATAACGATTGAAAATTCCACCAAGATAAATATATAGAGAGTGTGAACTAATAGTAGGAATTGAAAAATGCAGCTTGAAAGGAGCACATTTTACGGCAGTGCATGTTATATGCCGAATTTTATGGGCTTTTCTTTTTATTAATTTATGGGAATTTTTGGTACATCCTTTGCTGCAGGGTATAAGTTGATTTGCTACTTATGAATTATACTTAGAACCCAATGGTATTGTTTGTGAAAGCAAGATTATACTGTCATTATAGATGCATTGAAACAGTTTTTCACTATTCACTGATGGTTGCATTTAGCAACATCTTTTAGTTTGACTAATTGGTACATAGTGTAATACATAAGTACAGTGAATTTTTTCTTCATATGTACAGTTATAAATATTTTTTTTATTCTGCCTGTATTTAATTTATATTTTGATTGTTTATATTTATTATATGAATCATTTACCAGGTCTGGGCAAGGTTGTCTCAGCCCTGTCCCTCAGGTTGTCTCAGTTGATAAATTGAGTACTAAGCTTGCTTGGGAACTTAACACTGAAGGTTTTCGCGTTAGACTGACCACCTGATCGGGATATCTGCTATGCACCTCAGGGCCCAAGGTCGCATATACTGAGTTGGGCACAGTAGGCCTTGTCCCTCATGGGATGTCATGCCACTGAGTTAATGAATCATTTAAAAAAAAAAATTATACTTAATTTTAACCCCTTTGGGTTGAATGTCCTAAATGTGAGCCAGTGCAAAACACCACCAGAGGCAAAATGACTCAAAAATGGGACAGCGTCTTTCTTCTCCGTAGGCCGAACGACTGAAATTTCCACCAGGCATTTGGAATTTTTTTAAGTTAAGTTTTTTGGCAATAGATGGCATTCTATGTCCATAAGATTTGAGATACATGGAGATCTGACCTAGTCAAAATGATAGAAATATTATTCGTTTTATAAACATAAGGGGAAGGGAATGTTTTTGAATTGAGTGCTTTACAAGTGCTCTTGAAATCAACATGTGGTTTTTGTTTATAGTGAGGATGAGAGATTTATTTTTGCTAAAGCATTTGATTTGGGTTTGCAGTCTAGTTTTTAATGGATAATTAGATCTGGTAGTAAAATTTTTCTTTTTTTTCCCCTTACTTTTTTACAAGATCGACTTTTACAAATGCTGACAAAATTCTTAAAAACTTGTACTTAAACAGAAAGTGGCTGAAGTAAAAAAGGAATATTTATATGAAATATATAAAGCATATGCTGTTTGTATAATATACAAAAAAAAAAAACTGAACAACTCGTTTATATTTCGGTATTTTTATGGATATAGGCTTAAACAAAAAC